>CAUYRH010160702.1:0-34321 GCA_963574655.1 Perodicticus potto
AATAATGGAGAAATTGCCAGGAAGGCTATGTTAATCAGTTTGATGAAAATAGTTAAGATTGTATATGAAACCAGCACATTGTACCCCTTGATTGCACTATTGTACACAGCTATGATTTAATGATAAAGATAAAAAAAAAAAAAAGAAAACTTCTAAAAAAATTTCTACTAGTCACAGAATAGTCTGGGAAACCAGATTATTTCTAAGAAGACCTATGGGCAATATAACAATTCTTAGACTTGTCCAGTTCTATAATAGATGGAAGCTGCTTCTAGAAGATATGAAGTGAGAAATCTTGGTGGACAGTGCTAATAATACATATTCACCTGCAATTCCCAGATTGAGTGTGAGCCTACTAGCACTGCTGAAATAAACAGTATGAAGAGAATAAGTGTGACAATGATTGTTTCACTAGTATCAACTTAATCATGGCCCAGGAATGTTATCTAAGGTCTCCTTCAGATTGCAATACAACAACCAACAAGCACAGCAAAGTACATTTTTCCCTAATGGAATATTTAAAATCAATTTCTCTCTGATAGCCTACAAAATTGGAAATTACTTTATTAAACTATCACTTTAAGGCAGGTGGCATTGCCATATATACACTTATATATACACACATATACACTTTTATAGTGTTAGGGTTATATTATATATATTAATATAAAATTATATACATGTATATATGGTTTTGATTAGGGTTACATTAGTGTTTTATATATATATTCAACGGAGAATCATCATTTTGCATTTAGAGAAACAAGTTTTTTTTCTGGCTGTAATCGTTATTTTCACCATCCTCTTGAGTATTTGTTTGGAGAGGATAGAGTGTTAATAATCGTTCCTCTAATAACTTGCCAAGTATGCTTTTATAAGTCAGTTGAAAGATTAATAAATTATGCTTTGAGACAAATAATACCGATTGAATAAGGCCAAAATGGATGGTTAGATTCAAGTTAGTTTTCGTTACTCAACAGTTACAGAAAATATTTGACTGCAAAACCTCCAATTGTAATATGGAAATAGAATGCACATGTTTCTGAATGTCCAAATAAGAAAAGTCTCCAGAGTAATGTTGAATTCATTACATTTAAGTGCCTGATCACTCAATATTTATCTCTCCACAGTTTTCTTTCTGTTGGCAAGGTCATTAGTATTTTTTTTCCATTTTTTTGGAGAATTAGTTTCCTAATACTACACTAAATGAGAAATATAGATATGCAAAGATCCAATAAGCAACTTATCTCTGAATAAGGTCCATTCAGATCTAAAATGAAAATCTTGGTCCTTTCACCTTCATATCACAAATGTATTCACACCAATCCTTAATAAGTGTATTTTAAGCATATTCTAGAACCCTCGCTCCTTTGGATGCAATCTACATTCTATAACTACATTTTATGTGGTTGTGCAAGATAGATTATGAGGCAAAAATAGTAATTAGCTAAATTTATAAATATCATATATAACCAATGTTAATATGTGTGAAACTTCTAAAACCCTTAAGAGCAGACAGAAGATAATGCATTGTTTTATTTTAAAAGCTTTGGTGTTGGTGACTTATTACCTCACACAGAGTGTAGAAGAAAGTACCAAAAACTGTTATTTAGATATCGTTTGTATAATGCAACTCATCTTGACTTTCTAGGTGTGGGAGAGTTCAAGAACAGTTCCCCTAGTCTTTTACTCACAGCTCTTTAATGGATTTGAGCCTCATAACCAATTTTTGCATGGAGATGCAGGAACAGAAATTAGGAATATCAGATACTTTGTAATACATTGAAAAATCCCAAACAATAAATGTTGATCCTGTGCCCCACATAAGTTTTACAAAACACTTGTATTAGTCAGTACTATGTTTTTGTAACTGTCATATTCATAGCAGTTTCTCACATTTGGTGCAAGTATCTGATAGCTTTGTTAGTTTGTACTGTATTTGTGCCTAAGTATTTGTATACTGAAGTACACATTATTTCATTACAAAATATATTTTTGTATTTATTATTTTATTATAGTTAAGACAATATATATCTTAAAAATATGGGTGTTAGTAAGTTCATTATTGAGGAATTTAATTTCTGGATAATAAAGGGGAGCACTATCACATGTTTATTGTAAGAAAGAGAGCATTCAATCTTACAGGACTGAAAAACATTGCTATATTTCAAACTCCTGACCACACTACAAAATTTCAGAAAGGGAATTAAATATGTGCCTCAGTGTGTGAAATTCCACTCTGTAACATGTGCACCTCTATGATCACCACACTCATTCCCTTAGCATCTCAAAGTGAATTACCTTTAAATGAATAAAGTGATGTATAAAGGAATAAAAGTGTAATGGCTCCTGGATTTGAATCTCAGTACAGCCGATTAAGTCAAACACTTTCTTACACCCCATATATATGTCTACCATTATAAGTCCTTCAGGAATGTGAACATTTAATTCTCAAATCCTCCAGTGAGAGAGAATAATTTTTCTTGTTTTCACATCTATCATGTATCAAACTTATATGGCAAATCACAGAAGACTCAATTCACGCCTGCTTAAACAATAATTTATTGCCAGAGGATACGGTTCCAGAATTGGTTTCATCTAGTAACACAAAGGTATCACCAAGCACCTGACATATTTCCAGACAGTGTCTTCTGCTTATGAGGTATCTAATTAATTCTCCAAATGATCCCTTTATGATTATAAGGTCACTGCCTTTATTCATTAGGGTATATATATATTTTTTCATATACAGAGAATGAGAATATTTCTTCCTACTCTCAAATACTAAACAAATTTCCATGAGATTCTCCCTGAATGCATTAAATTAATTCAAGTGGCTTCTTCTGAATCAATCTCTGTAACTGAAATAAAAACATATTTATTGACGTAGGCCAATGTGGGGTCACCAGTGTAGTCCACTTAAAGCAAATCTCACCCAAAATACACGGGTGCTACAAAATTGAGAGGTGAGTATAAAGGAGTTGGTAATATACCAAACAATGACCAATAAAGTATATTTCCCAAAAGATGTCATTCTAGATTTAGCATGCAATAGGTGTTTACTAAAACTTGAATGTCTGGCAAGATGGACTATACTCATTTTTATGAGATAGATTCCTTTATTTTTCATTTTTATCATTTATCATTCCCTAAAGGAATTTACATATGCCATATATAATTATAGAGAAAGAAAATTTGTAAAGTTTTTGGATGTTATGTTTTGGTTTTTCATTTTAAGGCAACAAGTTTATACAGAACTGTCATTAAGCCCACTGATCTTTTTTCAAATGTATTCAGTTGATTGATGAGTCCGTCTAAGTCTTATTTTTTGTTACAGTGATTTTGTTTTCTAACATTTCCCTTTAATTATTTCTTATGATTTCATCTACTTATATTACCTATCTGTTCTTACATGTTGTCCATTTTTTTCCACTATGACTTTAATATACAGATGGTACTAAAAATGTGTATGTACATTTTAAGAAAGGAAACACTATATTAAATTTGCAATATTCAAGTCACATTTTACTTCTGCAATTAGAAGAGGTACTCAATCTTACTTTGATTCATATTTCATTATCAGCATACATTAAGTATTACAATTTTAATACAGTTTTAAACATTCTAGTGCAAATGTCCTTATGGTAAAATTATTTTTTACTTCTGGGTAGATACCTAGTAATGGAATTGCAGGATCAAATAAAAGGTTTACTTTTAGCTCTTTGAAGATTTTCCATACTTCTTTCCACAGAGACTGTATTCATTTGCAATCCCACCAGCAGAGCAAAAGTATTCCCTTCTCTTCACATCCACACCAGTGTCTGCAGCTTTGGAAATTTGTAATATCTGAAGGTGGTTTTGATTTCCATTTCTCTGATTATTAGAGATAATAAGCATTTTTCTTTTCTTTTTTATTCTTTCTGAGACAGTCTCACTTTGTCACCCTAGGTAGAGAGCTGTGGTGTTATAGCTCACAGTAACCTCAAACTCTTGGGCTCAAGTGATCCTCTTGCTTCAGCTTCACGACTAGCTGAGACATCAGGTGCCTACCACAATGTCTGGCTAATTTTTCTATTACTAGTAGAGATAGGTCTCACGCTTACTCAGGCTGGTCTAGAACTCCTGAGCTGAAGCAATCCACCACTTCGGCCACCCAGAAGATTACAGGCCTGGGCCACCGATAAGCATTTTTGCATGTGTTTGTTGGCCATTCATCTGTCTTCTTCAGAGAAGGTTCTGGTTATGTCACTTGCCCGATTATAAATGGGGTGATGTGCTCTTTTCTTGTTGGTTAGTTTGATTCCAGTTATCACGAATCTGTAGATTCTAGTTATCACAGCTTAATTTACAATTGTTAAGTTGTAGAATTAACCTCAGTTACCATCGACATATGAAAGGATTAATAAAATGTCACATATGTATACCATGGAATGCTATTCAGCCATAATAAAGGTGAAGACTACATATTTTGTATTTACCTGGATTGAGTTGAAGAACATTCTCCTTAGCAAAGTAACACAAGAATGGAAAAATAAATATCCAATATACTCGATAATAATGTGAAACCAATAGATGAACAATGACACAGCCATATGAAAGAAAAACACAATTAAATTCAAGTGGGTGAAAAAAAAGAGGGGTGAAGTGGGAGAGGGGCAAGGAGAGGAGGGTTGAGAGATTGATGAGATCTGACCTAATGAGCACAACGTAAGGGTATATAGCACATCCCTTGGGTGAGGTGCTCAACTACAAATTGGAGTTTACTTAACAGCCACAAACAATCTAATGTAAAAAATAAAGAAAAATAAATAAATAAAAACCTTTGTCAGCTAATTCTAGAAAAATTAATAGTTTTTTTTCCTTTCTTAAAATGTATATACATTTTTGCACCTTCTCTATTAATTAAAATTATTTTAAAATTTATGTCTGTTAATTTCAATATCGTTGTCGCACCTGTGTTTGTTCCTGTGCATTTTCGTATCTTTTCATACTGTGTTTATTATTGCCTTTAGCAGTCCTTATATTTTGTTGCTGTTGAATGCTAGACATGGTATTTCACCTAACAAGAATTGAGTTCACAAGCTTTTTAGTATAGGATTTCTGTTAATATAGCTAGAAATTGGCTTGGCACCTGTGGATCAAGCGGCTAAGGCACCAGGCACATACGCCTGAGCTGCGCGGGTTCGAATCCAGCCCGGGCCCACCAAACAACAATGACAGCTGTAACCAAGAATTAGCCGGGCATTGTGGTGGGCGCCTGTAGTCCCATCTACTTGGGAGGCAGAGGCAGGAGAATCGCTTGAGCCCAGGAGTTGGAGGTTTCTGTGAGCTGTGATGCCACGGCACTCTATCCAGGGTGACAGCTTGAGGCTCTGTCACACACACACACACACACACACACACACACATATATACATATGTGTATATATATGTGTGTGTGTATATGTAGATAATATATATATGTGTGTATATATATATATATATATAGCTAGCTAGAAATTAGACTGTGTTTAATGTATTTTAGAGCTAAGCAGAAACCTATCATCATCTTTGAGATATTTCTCTCCCTCGTGACCCTTCCTCAGTTTTAAATCCATAAGCAAATCATGGCAATTTTACCTTATATATAAGTCTCTGAATCACACACTTATACCTGTCTCCAGCACAAGATTCATTACCCATGCCATCATCTTTTTTTTTTTTTACCTCACACCCCTATCCAACCCATTCTCCACATGTTTGTGAGAGAGATTTTCCAACACACAATTGTGATCATTTCTTAAACACACGCACACTGAATACCACTAAAGTTCTGCACGTTAAGGCCCTTATTTACCTTTCCTACTTAATCTCTCAAAATTCCCTTCTCAACCTCTGTATTACAGTGCACATCAGCCTTTGTATCCTTTATACTCTTCTTCCTCCCTGCCTGCCCTAAACGTGTATACAAATTCTTCTATTCCATGACCTCTGCCTTTCTACTTCCCTCCCCTATCCATTCACCAAGAAATTAACTTCTACTAGCCTTTAAGATCTCAGTTTGTGTATCACTTCAACAGAGAAGCTTTTCTTAACAGCCCTTCTGATAGGTCAGAAGTCCCTATTACATTTTCATAGTTCCATAGAGAACTAATATGTAGCCCTTATCATAGAGGCAGTTTTCACTTATTTGTGGGGTCATTTGATTTAATCTCTGCGAAGGTAAGCACTGTGTCTATTTTTGCTTGCCATTTATTCTGCATACTTTCTATAAGGAATTGCATGTAGTAGGTGCTCTATAGATATAAATTAGTTGAATAATGAACAAAGGGAAAAATTCTTTTTATCCTCTTTCCTAATGGTAGGGGGCACAGGAAATAAGCAGAAACCAAGAAAATTTAAAAATTAGGTGATTTTAATTTATGTTAAGCATATCAATCCTGTATCCATATGATACTTATAAATCTCTTAAAGGCATGATTATGGCTACTACAATTATAGTTCTATTACCATGGCTATGTACTCAATAGTCTCTTAATATATACCTGTTAGTTACCTAAGATTTTGAAGTACAAACTTTTTGTACAAAAACCTTTGTATGACATAATGAAACCATCTGAGACTAGAAGCACAGCTTAGGAATCTTTATTTTTAATGACAACTAAAGGCATGCTAATTTTAGAAAAATTCAAAAGCATTAAAAGACATAAGGAAAACAAAATTTCCTGTAACTAATAGATCATTCTGTAATGATGGTTTCTTAATTTTTAATTTTTATTACTTGTTATGGAAATCTTAAAATTGATAGTGATATTCTAGTGTGGATCTTTTGATAAATTTTTATATATGTTTAGACCCACGTAACCACACCACAACCCTTTTTTTTTTTTTTTTTTGCAGTTTTTTGCCGAGGCTGGGTTTGAACCCACCACCACCAGCATATGGGGCCAGCGCCCTACTCCTTTGAGCCACAGGCACTGCCCCAATAACCCTTGTCAAAATATGCACACTTCCAGCCTAAGTGCCTTTCTTATTTCCCTTCCCACTCCATATTCTCTCATCTGGCATGATCAGTATCTATTCTTGAATCACACGTAAATGTTATTGTTCAAGGGATACTCCTTTGTGTCTGTACCCTTTCGCTCATTATTATGGCTGTGAAACCAATATATGTGGTTTCATGTATCACTAGTTCATTATTTTTATTTTTATATAGTATTCCATTGTATTAATATTTATCTACAACTGGCAAACATTTGAGTCTTTATAACTGACTATTGTGAATTAAGTTTCCATGAATCTAGTTATGCATACCACTTTGTGAACAAAGACATTCATTTTCTGTGGATAAAGACATAAAAATGAAGAAATATATTTAGCTTTAGAAATACTATCAGTTATACACACTGAGGAGACAGAGCAAGCATCCAAACCAGACTTAGATATGGCAGAGGTGTTACAAGAATAATAAAGGGAATTTAAATCTACCATGATTTATATTCTAAAGGCTCTAAGCAAGCAAGAGGATAACATGAAGCAATAGTTGGGTGACATCAGCAGAGAGATGGAGACACTAAGAATCAAAAAGAAATGCTAGAAATAAAAATTAATGTGGTTATTGATGTGCTCATCAATATACTGGACACAATTGAGCTTGAAAAAATGTCATGTCAATAAAAGCTTACAAAATTTAAATAGAAAAAGAAAAAAGTAATGAAAGGATAGAACATAATATTCAAGAATTGTAGAACTGTGAGGCAATTACAAAAGGTGTAACATATATATAATGGAAATAACAGAATGATAAGAAAAGCGAAAGAAACAGAAGGCGTATTTGAAGCACTTATGACTGAGAATTTCCCCCAAATTAATGTCAGACACCAAACCACAGATCCGGAATGTTCAGAGAATACCAAACAGCATAAATATCAAAAAAACTTCACCTCAGCATGGAATGTTGTAAGTGCAGAAAATAAAGACAGAAACAAAATTGGAAAGACACCAGAGAGAAAATAAATTTTATGTAAAGAACCAGTGACAAGGATGATAATAATATTGGGCTTCTCTTTAGAAACCTTGTGAATAAGGAGAGAGAGGAAGCAGGTAAGATGTCTGACTAGAGACATTGCTTGCCAGAGCATCCCAGAAGGAAGGAAGTGTTTTCAATAAAGGATGGGGTAAATGGGCAGAGCACAACTGTAGTTCAGAGGGAAGAAGTGTTAGAGTTCGTCAGGGACCTCAGAGAGGAAAATTGGGAAGCGGAACAAGAAAATGAAAAAGAAGAAAAAATATTGTTGAGTATTTGATGGAGGGAGGAGGGAAACTAGTGATGGGAGAAGGGAAGGTGATTGGTAAGCTCTCATCTAATGAGAGGATAATGTAAGAATATACAGCACACCTCTCCTCGGTGAAGGGCTCAACTATAACCTGAACTTTACCTAACAAATGCAAATAATGTAACCTAATCATTTGTACCCTCATATTAATCTGAAATAATTTTTTAAAAAAACAAGAAAACATCTTATTGGGCAGTGCCTGTGGCTCAAAGGAGTAGGGCGCTAGCCCCATATACCGGAGGTGTGGGTTCAAACCCGGCCCCAGCCAAAAGAAAAATAAAAAACTGCAAAAAAAAGATATAATTTTATGAAGTGCTCTTAATAAATGTCATTCCATGAAAAATAAAAAAAAATATTCTGATATCATATTAATAAAATATCATATTATAAATATATTATAAAAATATCATATTATATCATATTCTATATTATATAAAATATATTGTGAAATAAAATATCATATCATAAAAAACAAAATTTGTCCATGTAACCTAAAACATTTGCCCCCCTTAACATTTTGAAAAAATAAATAAAAATAGTAAGGACAGAAAGAGAAAATTTCTAAAGTGGTGAGCCCCCCCAAAATCAACATAGAATTCTATATCTAGAGAAATTGTCCTAATTAAGGATAAAGAGGGGGAACACATAATTATATAGGTGTCAATTTTCCAAGAAGACATTGATTTAATCATAGACATGTTTATGTGTAACAACAGAGCATCAAAATACCTGAGATAGGAGCCTGACAGAACTGCAAGGGAAAATAGACAAATATGCTATTACAGTGTAATGCTTCAACACACCTTTCTCAATAACTGACAGATCTAGCCAGAAGAAATCAGTAAGAATATATTTGAACTGAACAGCACCTTCAATCAACTGGATCTACTTGACATTTATAGACTACTTTATCCAACAACAGAAGAATACACATTCTTCTTTAGCTCATATGGAACACTTGTCAAGGTAGATCATATTCTGGGTCATAAAACATACCTGATCAAGTATAAGCACCACATTGAATAGGCTCTCAAACCACAGTGTAATTAAGCCTTAAGTAAATAACACTAGTGTATCTGAAAAGTCCTCAAATACTTGGAGATTCAACAGCATACTTCTAAAAAACACATAGATTAAACAAAGAAGATTTTTTGAGACAAATGTAAAAATATGGTACTTTGAATTAAGTAAAAACAAAGATACAACTTGTCAAAATTTGTTGAGTGAAGCGAAAGTAGTTCTTAGAGGGAAATATATAGCATTGAATGCATATATTACAACAGAAGAATGTTCTAAAACCAATCATCTAAACTTGTACCTTAAGGAACTAGTAAAAAAACAGAAAATTAAATTAAAAGTAAATAGATGAAAAGAAATAATAAAATGTGAATATTTTAGTCTAAGTTTATGGTATAGTCATCAATTTATACAGATTTCTATTGATGTTATTAAGAAAAAAAATTATAGCTTTTACTCTAATTATTTGGCACACTCTGATTAGACCATCCTTGGGTATTTAAAATTTTGGAAATAGAATTGCAACGTGTTTCTTCATGGATTTATTTGTTGTGTTTTTAGTATGTCCTACTATGTTCATGCTGTGGACCATCCAAGTCTTTCTTTGGTTGTGGAAAATTCTAGTTATCTAATTTTTTCTCAAACATTATTGCACTCCATTTTCTCAAATATCTCCCTTTGGAACTCTTATTTGAAGGTTGTTGGGAATATATAGATTTATTATCCAGCTCCCTTAATTTGTCATTGATAAGACATCTCTTTGTCCTTTTATACTCTCTCCTGAGAAAATATCACAGTTTAGTTCTCCAGCTAAAATCAATGCTGGAGGTGGCGGGTTCAAAACCAGCCCTGGCCAAAAACTACAAAAAAAAAAAAAAAAAAAAGAATTGAAAGAATGGGGAATGCAAGAGGTAGGAACCTAGACATAGTGGTCAGGAAAGACCTCTCTGAAGAAATGACAACTGAACAAAGACTTGAATTAGGCAAGGGCATGTACCATGCAGTTACCCGAGGAAAGACTATATGTAAATGCACAGAGGGAACATGTGCTTTAATGGGGAAGCCAGTGTGATTAGGGCCTATTGAGGAAGAAGAGAATGAAAAGAGATGAGGTTAAAGTGGTGGGCTTGGACAGATTATCCAGAGCACCAAAGGCCACGAGGAGGACTTCTGATTTTAGTCATGTTTGACAATCACCCAGGGATTTCTTTGAACAGTGCTTTGAGTAGGGGAGTGCTTTGAACAGAGGAGAGGCATAGTCTAATTTATATAATAAGAGGATATCCCATGCTTCTCATGCTGCTATGATAAGAGTAGCTTTTTAGGAGGGCAAGGACGGAAGCAGTGAGACCAATTAAAGACTATTCAAGTAATTCCAGCAAGAGATAATGGTGCCTTGGTTTTTGAGTTTCAAATTTGGACACAATTTCCCATCATCTCCAATTACCTCTGTTATTTGGCCTAAAAGGGGCAGTAGGTATCTACAGAACAGGGATAGAGTTGTCTAGGTAAGTATGCAGAGATAGCTATCTAATAACCCTGTTAGTTTCTCTTAAGCTCCTGCCTGCCTCTGACTTCTTCTATCTCTAAATGTAAACCACGTTTTGTGTTAATTCCTCCTTTCTAGTGGCATAATGTTCTCACAGTTACCCATGACTACAGCTGGCTTCTCAGACTCTGCTTTCTGTCTGAAGGTTACTGTCTACGTTCCAGTTTTTAGCAATCCCTTATAGTTTCTCTCTCTCTTGATCTCTCACTTTGTCTCTCTATATATGTGCAATTATTTGTGTGTATATATGTGTATATTTATTTAATGTATTTCCAGTCATACTTATAATTTTATGGGTTTCGTACCAGAAAAAAAAAATATTTGTCTTTGTGCTCAGCCAAATATCTGAGGCTGAAAGGTAGGTTTTTTTTTTTTTTTTTTAATCGTTCCTTGACCAAAACATACTACATATACAATTCCAGGGTTCCCATATAATACACTGTATGTACACTTTTGGTGACCAGTGCACACTTCTGTGTTATTCTTGAAATCTGATGTGGAATGATCTGATGGTTGATGTTGATTACATAGATTAAACCCTGTGGTATTATCATTGTACTGTAACCATTCAATAGAAAGATTATTCAAGAGTTCCTATTTCAGATAGTGACAAGATACATTGTTCCCTAAATATTTGCCTGGTTAGTTTTGTGGGTAAGAGCACAAATGAGATTCATTGTTCCTAAGCAAAGTTAGTTCTCTGTGTTATAGGTCCCCAGATCAAAGCACTAGCACTGATCAACCACAGCCAAAGGTGCTTTGAATTAGTAGAAGCCAGCTATTTTCTGGCCCATCTTCTGATGATGTATACCCTCCAGATTGGGACCACCACAGTAATGGTGGACTAGCCTTCTGTTTCTTCTTTTAACTTAGGGCTGCACAGAAGGTACTATCAGAGGGTGTTTTTTTTTGTCCTCTATCATAATAATCTCATTATTACAATTCAAATAAGATGCTCACCTGTGGGCCCCACAGGAGTCTTTGCCCTTGGGTAATGGAACCATAGGAAAGATACCTACAGCTGTTTGGGGATATAGGAGAGCTGTGCATAATGAATGAACAAAGACATTGCAGCTAAAATCCCAGAGAATAGAGACAATAATGCGGGATTCTCTATAATGAGGTCTAGGATTTTCCTTTGAGAGGAATGGAGACAGAGTAAGCACTGGAATCAGGGGCTTTTGAACACTGAAACTCTGATTTAACATAAAATGATGAAGAAATTAGAGCACTACTTCCTAGAGCAGTGATTTCCAACCAGTGTGCCATGAGAGGATCTTAGGTGTCCTGCAAAATGTTTAAAGATCATTAATTAAATTACTTTCAAAAGAAGTTCAAAGCTCAGTAAGTATATTTTTTCGCTTTTTTTTTCAACAACATAATTTAAGTGTGCCACAGAAGTTTAACTATAGGCGTAAATGTGCTGTGACATAAAAGAAGCTGATAAACACTACCCAGAGCAAAAAAATGTAAAGATTATGTTTCAATAAACAAATCTGTGGCCTCCACCAAGAGTTCTCAAGTTTTAGGTGGAAAAATACCTTCACTGAATCAGAATAAAAGACCATTTAATCATTAGGCCAATAATCCTCCTTTGCTATTAAAAACTACTTGTTATAAGGAATGGTAGGAATAATGTTGCTTTTGATAGTATCTCATTAAGAATAATGATAAATCTTTTGCTAATTGAGGCCTGAAGCTTGCCAATGTGGTGTTATGTCATCGTTAACAAAAATACATCTGAAAATCCCACACATTACGTACAGCAAATTACTTGCCTACATAAAACCAATCCTCCAGGTGTAGTAAGTATCTGTTTGACAGCTGGACTTCTACTAGGAATAAATATTGAGTGAACACACCCAATCTTAATTCTTAGGACTGATTACAATAATATAGTAAGACAATTATTATGGTGGTGATTCTCTTCTTTTAGTATAGCATGAAAACAAAAGTGAAATACTGGTATGGTTGCAACCAAGAAAGAATATATTCCAAAGAAGCTATTTTTTCCTCTGAATCCAGTAAAAGTGACTCATCTTTATGTAGATCCATGTCTGAGAATCACAAAATGCTCCTTCTCTTAGACCATTCAGGTTGCTATAACAAAACACCTTAGAATTGATAATTTATAAGTAACAGAAATGTATTGTTCATAGTACTGGATGTTGGGAAGTCCAAGATAAAGGTGCTCACAGATTTGGTGTCCATTTGTCATAAAAGGCAGCTTCTGTGTCCTCACATAGTAGGAGGAGCCACGAGCCTCTGCCAAGCCTCATCTATAAGGTCATTAACCTTATTTATGAGGGTGGAGCACCAATTACTTAATCACCTCCTGAAAGTGGGGACACCAACTTTAATGGCAATATCTGAGCATTTACTTTCTCCTTTTCTTTCTTGTTTCCTTTGCCTCTATCCTCCTCCATTTCTTCTTTCTTTCCCTTCATCTAACACAATTCAACAAGCTTACCAATGACATAATCCTAATGAGAGCATATTTTCACTGAGTCATGAATGATCATATCCCCTAAGATATATCCTAACCCACAATAAATAACACCCTTATTTTCTCACAATTGAGTTTCCTCCTCAGAATTTATGAAATAACTAGAAAAGAGTTAAATAAAAAAGAAGGCTTATTGAAATTTTCTCCATCATTTGAATCTCACTTACAAGGATTTATGAGCAGGAGATGGAAACTTTTGTTGTGAGAATAGAGTTAGACTTAGAGCCATTGTAACAACTATTTGTTGATTTAGTAGAAATTGTGTTTCACTAGCATAGTCATTCATCAGCATGAGGCACTAGCAGCAATGTGCACAGGAAAATCAATTTTCCAGAAGACTCAGAGTTTACCAGAAATCTTTGAGGAAAGATTTTTTTGAGGAAACTTTTGAAGGAAAGACATTCACTTTGATTGCTGACAATTAAAACAGAAGAATAAAAATAAACATTTTTAAACCAAAGCACACATCATCATTGTGCTGCATGAAGTTTTATCAATCAAAGTATTTTAACAGGGGTTCCCGGGGAAGATGGCTGAGTAGTAGCAATGCTTGGCAAGGGCTCCTGACTAGAGGGAGAAAAACGGTACAGAATCAGACTCTATGAAACCAAAGGTGGGGAGATGAGCCAAGAAAGAAGTTTGGAAGGCTGTGACTCTGAGGAAGAGCATTCAAGAAAACAAATTACCAGTACAAAGGCTATCACCTAGAGGATGGGAGATCTCTGCCCCAAGTGGGAGGCTTGCTGCAGGTTCTCTGTAATTGAGCAGGGGACAAACGACCTCTCATTTTACCTCACTGGAGAGAGCAGCTAAACACCAGATCTCCTTCTCCAGGGAGGTCTCACTTGTGAACCTAGACACCACCCCATCAAATTGAACAAATATTTCCCCGAAAAATTCCAAACTTCCAGTCCACCCTTCCCCCATCGCATGGCGGTCTGCAGTTCTGCCCCCTGCAGAGTGTAGAGTGTTTGGTCTTTTCTTGAGAGATATGGGCATAGTGTGGGCCTCCAAATATCAGGACAAAATCTGTGACTAATGGGGAAAATAGAGGGCATAGGAAGAAAGGGACATTCGGCAGTGGGAGGAGTAGTCCCCTCGTTATGATTTTGCCTGGCCAGTGGTGGTGTTAATCCTCACTTCAGGCTGTGGTTAGTGAGAGTGGGTGCAGAACCCCTAACTCTGATGGTGTCCATAAGCAGGGGAGTGCTTGCCCAGTGTGGACTGAGTCCAGAAGTAGGGGGTGAGGATCCACGGCTCCAACTGAGACAGCAAGCAGAGGCTCACCAGGTGTGGACTGAGCCTGGTGGGTAGGGGCATGGTCCCCCGGCTCCAACTGAGCTGGCGGGCAGAGACCAGAGATGCAGATGCCAGAGTAGAGTGAGTCTGGCAGTTGGGTTCCAGGCTCCTGGCTTTGATTGTGCCCACTGGGGGAGTTGAACCCAGTTGAGTCTTTGATGGGCAATTGCCAGCTCAACAGAGGAGACCAGGCGCCATACCCTTGGGGTTGTGGGACAGAACTGAGTATGGATTTCTGTCTGCAGTTGGAGACCCTTGGATCTCTCTCTGTTGAGCAGGATTTGTACTGCCCGAGACAATTTGATTGGAACTTACATCTGGGGACACTCTGAGGTTGACCTTCAAATTTCAGTAGCAGAAAAGAACTGAATGGTGGGGGCAAGGCATTTCAGCTATCTGTATCTATCCCCAGCTCAGATTTAAACCTAATACTATGACTTCTTAGGATAGGGCAGAGGTTGGCTGATTTCAAAACAGAGCCAGCTTGCACTGTCTCACAAAGTAGGTCCTCAGAGTCTCCTGCCAAAACTCTGAAAGAGGCCTTTATAAGGTTGTAGGGGATAAGCCACAATTACAAAGCCTAGCAATTTGGTAAGTGGATGATTAACTCTACTACCTGAGAACCCCAATTCAATCTCACCCTACCAGTTTTAATAACCACACAGTGGAAAATAAATATGGGGTGGAACCAGTGGGAGAACTCTCGCAATATGAATAACTAGAGTAGATCAATCTCCCCCAGGAACAACAAAGAAGTTACAACTGAAGATGCCATGCATAGATAAATGGCTGAAATGTCAGAAAAAGAATTCAGAATATGGATGGCAAATAAGATGAAAAGAATGGATAAAAAGTTAGAAATTGAAATCCAAAGAGTAATTCTGAAGTTGTCTCAAGAAATTAATGAATTCAAAGACAAAGTCACCACAAGGTGTTGTGGTGGGCACCTATAGTCCCAGCTACTTGGGAGGCTAAGGCAAGAGAATTGCTTAAGTGGCACTCTACCCAGGGTGACATAGTGAGATTCTGTCTCAAAATAAAACAAAACAAAATAAAACAAACAAAAACAAAGACTTCAGGATATACTATAAATCTATAGTGATCAAAACAGCATGGTACTGGTACAAAAACAGAGAGGTAGATATATGGAACAGAATAGAGAACCAAGAGATGAACCCAGCTACTTATCATTTGATATTTGAAAAGCCTATCAAACACATTCAGTGGGGGAAAGACTCCCTATTAAACAAATGGTGCTGCATAAACTGGCTGGTGACCTGTAGGAGACTGAAAATGGATCCCCACATTCCACCATTTCAAAAATTGATTCTCGCTGTATAAAAGATTTAAACTTAAGACATGAAACTATAAAAATGTTAGAAGAGAGTAAAGGAAAAATGTTGGAAGAATTTGGCCTAGGAGAATATTTTATGAGGAGGAACCCACTGGCAATGGAAGTAACACCAAAAATACATGACTGGGATCTGATCAAACTAAAATGCTTCTGCACAGCTGAGAACACAGTTAGTAAGGGAAAGAGACAACCTTCAGAATGGGAGAAGATTTTTGCCGGTTATGCTTCCAATAATGGTCTAATAACTAGAGTCCACAGAGAACTCGAACTAATCAATAAGAAAAGAACAAATAACCCCATTTCTATGTGTGCAAGAGAGTTGAACAGAAACTTCTCTGAGGAAGACAGGTGCATGGCCTACAAACACATGAAAAAATGCTCATCGTATTTAATTATCAGATAAATGCAAATCAAAATCACTTAGAGATATCATCTAACTCCAGTAAAATTAGTTCACATAACAAAATTCCAAAACTATAGATGTTGGTGTGGATGTGAAGCGAACGGAACACTTCACACTATTGGTGGGAATGCAAGCTAATATGGCCTTTTTGGAAAGAAGTTTGGAGAATACTTAAGGAACTAAATAAAAGTAGGCCAACCATTCAGTCCCAGAATTCCTCTACTAGGTACATACCCAGATGATCAAAAATCATTTTATAACAAAGATGTGTGCACCAGAATGTTTATTGCAGCCCAATGCATAATTGCCAAGACATGGAAACTGCCCAAGTGCCCATTGACCCATGAATGGATTAACAAATTGTGGTATATGTACACCATGGAATACTATGCAGCCATAAAAAAGATGGGGACTTCACATCTTTTATGTTTACTTGGTTGGAGCTGGGGTATATTCTTAGTAAATTATCTCAAGAATGTAAGAAAAAGTATCCAATGTACTCAATACTACTATGAAATCAATATAGAATCATCCACACATTCATATGGATGGTAAAACATAACTATAGTCCAGATAGTAGGAGGGCAGGAGAGGGACACAAGAGATAAGGGGGGAGGCCAGGAGGAGGGAGGGTATTTGGGGGGATCTCACCTAATGTGCTTAATGCAATGATACATTTCAAAAGTATTAAGAAAAGACCATAATTGTGTTACCACAACAAATAAGTAAGCCAGGTGATTGATGTGTTAATCAGTTCAATGTAAGCATTTTACATTGTATATCAAATCAGTATACTTTAACCCATAAGTGCATCAATGTACATAGTTTTGATTTAATAAAAAAAACCAAAGAATTTTAACAAAATGTTATGGATTTAATAACCTTTTCTAGTGCAAATAAATCTAGCATAAATTGGGTTTAAAAAAATTGAAAACAGTATTTTCAATGACTTTATGGATATGTGTTGTTGTCATTACCATTATCATCATAACAAAATTATTTGGCTTTTGAGTTAATTATAGACCATAAAATGACAATATTTTATGGCTCAATGTTCATTTATACTATTTAATTACTCATCCATTAGCATTTTCATACCTATTGTCTACCAAACAATTTTTCTTCCATATTTAAGGTTAAGGAAGGGGTTTTTCATCCAGAGTGGAGGCCTTGCTAACACCAGTTCTTCTATATCCCTACTTTATAAGGAAATGTCTTTTGAGTAAATAGCAGCTGAAATAAATATTGAGTGGAGCACCATAGCTCTGGAAATGAGTGAGACAAACCAGTGGCTACCTTGAAAAGCTTTGGGATGGGGGAAAGTACTCATATATTCCCTGGTCAGAATAGACAGGCTATGGATATTGTGTTATTTGTGATAGTACCTATGGGAAGCAGATCAACTTGATGTTAGACTACTTAAAGAGAGGGTGAAAATGACAATACTTATAAATAACTTACTTCAAGGTTTCACTGAGTGCTGATACTGTAACATCTGACCTGCATATTTTTAATATAACATTCCAAAAGTGAAAAGCTTAGAATCATTCAATTTGAAAGGGTACATTTTAGGTTAAGGATACTTTTGCAATGGCAATCAACATCTTGCTTAGTAGATCACACCCATACATTATATATGCGCGCGTGTGTGTGTGTGTGTGTGTGTGTGTATATATATATATATATATATATATATATATATTTTTTTTTTTTTTCAGTTTGACCAGGGCTGGGTTTGAACCCACCACCCCAGGTATATTGGGCTGTCGCCCTAGTCCTTGAGCCACAGGCACTGCCCAAGATTAATATTTTTTTAAATGTGTTTTTTCAATGTCCTAGGCTATTGTGACTATTGAGAGATTGGAAGTTGCATTTACTTGTTACACCTCTGAAGTCAAGTGCCTCTATTACTTAAGAAACATTGCCTTCCTACGCCAAGTTCGATACTACTGACAATATTGTTTTTTGGGAAACTTCTATGTTCCATTACTTATGGTCTTAATGGCATCAATGAACTCAGAGACTATGCGTCTCTGAGATAGTCACTTTAGCTTTTGCGGGTAGCTGTTGTTGATTTTGTTATTCTCATTTCACAAATAAATACTTAGTTTCTAAAAGGTGGCATCTTTCTCAAAGCCTCATAGCCATAAACTGTGAAACTGATATTAAACTTCAGATCCTGCTCTTCCAGTGTGTTTCATTATTTACTCTTTAAATACCTTTCTGAGACTTGGCACCTGTAGCTCAAGTGGCTAAGGTGCCAGCCACATACACCAGAGCTGGTGGGTCTGCCAAACAACAATGACAACTACAACCAAAAAATAGCCAGGTGTTGTGGCGGGTGCCTGTAGTCCGAGCTACTTGGGAGGCTTTGGCAAGAGAATCGCTTAAGCCCAGGAGTTGGAGGTTGTTGTGAGCTGTGACGCCACAGCACTCTACCCAGGGTGACAGCTTGAGGCTCTGCCTCAAATAAATAAATAAATAAATAAATAAATAAATAAATAAATAAATACCTTTCTGAGAAATATTAGATGAGACTAATATTTCTTCTAAAAATAAAATGAATTTAAATCTCCATGAGTTATGATTGTGCTTCATAATTAGGTTATGTCTGTAAGGTAGTAATAGAACCTGAGTCATTACCTCAAAAAACTAGGGTGGGAATGCAGCTGACAACAAAAAGTTCTATGCTGAGAAACACAATATTCCCTGTGAAAGAAGGTGTTGGCTACACAGGGGAAATAGAAGTAAATGAAGATCGATGGCTATTTTCCATAAATCCTTTTGAAAACTCAAACCACTGGGGAAGTAACCATCCCTTTTATGGAATTATGAGATATTTACACTTCATGATTTATTCAGAACCAAATACTGATATGCAATAAGCAATATGTGCTCATTTATGAAAAGGGGTCATCAGGGGACAATTGGGTATTAAACTTACTTATTCCTATATAATTGTTTCCTGTGATAGGATACATTTGTTCACTGGAAGAAAGTGACATTTTGTTCAAGTTCAAATAGGAGTGCAGTGAATATATTTTATTCCGCATGATTTAGAATGGATGGGATGCCAGAAAATAAAAAATTCCTTTTAAATGAAGTGTTAATTTTTGTTTGTGGTGGTTTTCATTTTATGATAACTAATGGTCTTCAGAACTGTAAGAACTAGAATGTATGAGAATTCCCTCATCAAGCATCTGTAAGAAGGAAATTATTTACCTGTGAAATATGAGACTTTTTCTGCTATGAAGCTAGAAAGTAACACCTTGTGGGGTTCTGAACATTTAGCTGTTTTCCCTGGGTACTAGAAAATGCTTGTGTACAAGCCTGGACTCGAATGAATGGTTCTGGTTTCCACAACACAGGGAAAAATACCTTCAGTCTCATCTCACTCCATACTCTTCAACACACAAAGCCACCTTCATGAAGCAATGCTTTCACCATTTTATCATGAGAATCAAGGATGTTTATTAGCACTCAACAACTGACAATGATGATTTTCCAAGATGCCTCATGCAGTAGAAATAACACAGGATTTGGGGTTAGACAAAGCTAGATTCTCATGCTCTTCTGATGTGTCATGTTTGCAAGGTGTTCAAACTTTCTGTTTCATTTTCTGCTTTTCTAAAGAAATGAGAATATATCTATTTCAGTGGCTATTTTGAATATCATAGATAATGTTGTAGATTGTTTTAAAGGATCCCAAATAATTTCTCCTGTTTTTACCTGCAGCCACTTTTCAATGTGTCCTTGCAGTGTCTTCTAGCAAAAGGTAGTATCTCCACTGCTTAATTTGAAATCAGATGTGTGATAAACTTTGGCCAATTGAACATTAGCAAGCAATGCAAGCAGAGGCTTGAGAAGTGCTTGCACATTGTGTCTTCCTTTCTCCTTCCCCCTTTGGAACCTAGCCCCCAAAAGGTCTAGGCTAGTTCTCTGGGTGATGAGAAAAACATGACCCTTTGACCGCTATTGCTGCAATTGACAAGAACACAACTCCCAGAAGCAAACTGAAGAGGTATTAAGGAGTCCAGCTATGATAATTAGAACTATCCACATAAGCTCAAACTAAATTCACAATCTGAAAAATTATGAACTAAATAAATGGGCTTTTTTTTAAACCACCAAGTTTTGAGGTGAGTTGTTATACAGTAAAAGTTAAGGAATACAAATGAATGGAATGTCTATTACAGACTGTGGGATGTTCTAGATCTTTAAAAATGATATTACTCCCTAATAGGACTTGATCTTAATGTTCCAAATTTTAGTTATTCAGCTACATGAACTTTTTCAAAGCTTTGACATATCTGTCATGCTTCTTTCCCTCTTTTTGCCTATGAAGTTCTACCTCTCCAAATTTCATTCTATTTTAAGCTTCTTTGTCAAATAGCAACACCTCAACAAGGCCTTCTTTACCTTCTTTCACCTATTATAATCACTTCTATTTTTATAATCCTCTGTTACGTATAGCTAAAATATACAAAGTGGCACTTAAGATATTAGTGCACTATTCAATGATTCATTCATATTTGTGGGTCTTCATTCAGTGAGTAAATGAATATTAACTAAATTGTTAATGAGATGTAAGCCTACATGATAGGTTCTGGAGACACAGAGATGAATAAGGCAAAGTCCTACCCTCAAGTTACTTCCAGAAGTATGAAATGCAGGCAAATAATAGTTATGGAGTTTGATTTGTGCTATAAGAGATTTACCTACAGTGGTGGGAGCATTGGAGGGTTAGGAAAATCCTTACAATGAAACTTATATTTTAGAATTCCACACCATCCTCTCCCAACACCCAGACATCTCTCTAGTGAACTCAGTCTTTCACTGAGGGAAAGAGTGTGCACAGGGAAGAGTGTGTATGGAGTTATTAACAAAAATGTGCTTACTGTTTAGCTCCTAATAGCAGCTTTATTGTGTCCTGACTGTGTTAAGTTGGAATTATAATTTCTGGATAAATTGCATCTAGAAATGTTAAAGAGCATGTCTAAGATCTTGCTTTGTTTCTTCGAACTAGACTGTAAACATTTTGAAGACAGGGACACTTCATCAATCTCTTTTCTTCATAAAACATATATGACCTAAACAATGTTCAATAAACACCTATGGAATAAAAGTAAAAAAGGATCATGTAATGGTCTACTTTACTGTGTTAAGAAGTAATTCAGTGGTGTCCCCTTTAATTTCAACATGGTCGACAGGTCCCTGAAGTAACTGTGGCCAATGTATCTTTATAAGCACTGCTCATTCTTGTCTCAACATTGCTATTTATGCTCTATCCTTACAGAGCTTCTCTCTTAGTTCTTAGAATGTGCCAAGTCTTCTCCTGGGCCTTTAACTATTGCTCTTTTGTCTGCCTGAAATGTTCACCTTGTCTATGTGCCCCGCTTCATCCCTATTCTTGACCATCTCTTACTTGTCCTTCAAATTTCATCTCAGGCTACTGTCAGGTCCCCATGTTGGAAACACATGATTTTCTGCATCTTTATAATGTTAATTATATATAGTTTATCCTTTATTGTAGACTGATATCACTTTAAGAGGAATGAATCTCTTGTTCCCTGCCTTTTCCCCAGTGATGACAGACATATATATAGTGGACATTAACAACATTAATTCATTAATTTAAATCAGTGATTTTCAACCCATGTGTCATAGCACACCATTGTGCCCTGAGAGGATTTTAGGTGTGCTGCAGAAATTTTCAAAGATCATTACTTGAATTTTCTTCAAAAGTAGTTCAAAGCACAGTAAGTAATATTATTTTTAATACTCTTTTTTTGTTGAGCAACATAAGTTAACTGTGCTGTGGAAATTTAACTATACTTTCAAGTGTGCTGGGAGATAAAAGGGGTTGAAAAGCACTTATTTAAATAAATATATTTAATAAAGAGTTCCACATCTGTCTCGTCCAGAAACAGGTATTTCGTTGTGATGAAACATATTTCTTTTGGCATTGTAATATGGCTTTAAATGGCAGCATGCTGTGCACTTGGGTCAATTTTGTATATACAATATCTTGATTGATAATGACAAATATGTGACTCCCAAACAGTCAGTAATCATGCAAACGCTTCACCTGTTAAGAATATAAATGCTTAACACAATAACTAAGAGGGTGCCGTGGAGGCTATGTTAACCAGTTTGATTAAAATATTTCATATTCTATATAAAACCAGCACATTATACCCCATGATTGCATTAATGTACATAGCTAAGATTTAATAAAAAAAAATTTTTTTTAAGTTGGGAAACCATGATTGTAAGAGGGACCTTACCTGACAAATGCAATCAGTATAACCTGGTTTCTTGTACCCTCAATGAATCCCCAACAATACAAAAAAAAAAAAAGTTGGCACATTCTAAAAATAAATGTTATCAAAATGAGGGTGAGAAATTTAATTTTTTTCTTTTTTTGAATTTTACAAATCAGCCAATGTCTGCTACTGGGAAGTTTTCAAAAAGATGTCAGAAGCTATTTACATCAAATTCCAAAGATATCCTATTAAAAGGAGCTCATGAACATTTTTTTGGATAAATTTTGTTTGTGATGGATGCTTATATATATATGTGTGAGTGTGTAAGCTTTTTCCATGGAGTAAAGAGCAAATGTTTTTCAGTTGTCAAAAAACAATAAAGTCACTGAATTATCTCCAATTGAATATGTGTTGTCTGTAATCTTTAATTAATTGCATTGTGAAAAAATAGTGTTTTGAGAATACTGATTCCAGGAAGCGTAAAATAAAGATCAAAATAAGGACTAAAATTCAGATCCTGTGTAAGTATAAAACTGGGTTTGAATTCAAGGTTGGATATCATGCAGTGTGTATTGGTGGGACTTTGAACGAGTTATTTATCCTTTTAAGTCTCAGGTTTCTCATCTGTGAAAATATCATAATAGTATCTGCCACATTGGCTTATTATAATAATTAAAGAAGATAATTTATCTCAAATAGTTAACTAACATCAACTGCATACTTACTATTTGCTCAATACTAAACTTAGTATCAAAATTCTTGATTATGATTATGACAAAGAGAAAGGATTAGAGAGACCATTTTAAGCAAAGGTCTTGAATTTAAAAATGCATGGAACTAGGGCTATAAAAAGAGTGCCAAATATATTTGGTGCCAGTGAGAGGCAGCCTCTACTTTAATTGCAGATTTTATGAGACTGTTGCTGAAAGTTTGGTACTTATTCTTGCGGCCACATCAGAAAAACACAAGAGTAAGTGGTTTTTGAGAATAAGTGAAGTAAATGTATTACTTTGACAGCAAAGGAAAAAAAATTGGAAACTATTCCTCTCAAAATACCAATCTTTTCCTGCATGTAAGCTAAAACCAAGAACTTTTAAAAGGGGTGGTCTATTGTCATTCAACTACAGTTAATGATTTAAGTGCCCCATCTGTGTCCCATCTCAGCCATAGACAAAACCATGCCTTCTACCCACTCGGTCAACCTCTACAAGAACAAAATACATAACCTCACTCTTTGAGACCACGACCCAAGTCAGGGATGCAGATTTCAGTCTCCAGAAAGAGTGAGGGAAGTCTTAAAGAGACAGAAAACATCAGGTCATTTCCTTGGCTACAAGACAGTTAGGAAACCAGACTGGAGATTTATGTATAGAGGATAAGAATTTGGAAATTTAAGCTATATGCAAAACAGAGTCACTGAAGTAACTGTTTTCTAAACAACAGGTTTTCCATATTTCTTCTGCTACAATTTCCAAATAGCAGGGAAAGTTTTAGTTTTTACCAACCATTGAGAAATAAATCTGTTGGGAAATCATGTGCTTTTTTAAAATGTATTTTCAAAATGATATCTTCATATAGCATAGATTTGTAGGGGCAAGTACTTTAAAATTAAGCAATTTGTCTCCAAGTGCCAAATACCTTTGCTCTCTAAATGGTAGATGTTAATAACAATTTGATGCAATATAGTGAATAAACACCTATCTGGAGAATGCTAATAAGAAAGAAAAAAAATCTACTTTCAGGGAAGTAGGTGTTCTTGAGTATTCATGCTTCTGATGTGCAGATACACCAGGTGATCATAACTACCAATCTCTTATTTATACTATACATGAATGAGAAAGCAGAACCCTAAAGAAAACAAACTTCAAACCAGGGAAAGAAGTGATAACAGAGTAGTTATGTTACTGAAATCTCTCTGTCAGATACTTGGTCTCAGAAACTTGATGAAGGAACTTATGGACCACCTTGAGTAAGCAACAGGGCAGATTCTATTAGAGATAAGAGAAAGGAAAGGGGAAAGCCTCCAGTGCAACCGAGGGGGGTTTCCTGAGTGGGCAGCTTATTTCAGCTCTCTATCTAGGGGTCTATCTACAGCTTTTCATATCCTATAGGCAAGTGGTTCGGAAAAGAAAATCTATGTCTAAAGTATGTCACCACCATTTTGTGCCAGGGGCCTGTGGGCAGAAGTTAATTTTAAAACTTCCCTTTTGTGGGAATGTGGTCCTGTTTGGGGCATTCCAAACTGGAAAACTTTCGGAGACTGAAATCTCTATCCCCGCCTTGGGTCGTAGTCTCAAAGAGTGAGGTTATTTATGTTGTTCTGGTAGAGGTTGACCAAGTGGGCAGAAGGCATGGTTTTGTCTATGGCTGAGATGGGACATAGATGGGGCACTTAAATCTTTAACTGTAGTTGAATGACAATAGTCCATGGGAGGGGTGGCTTAGGTAATAAATAACATTTGGTCAAGCTGGTTTAGAAGCTTGTTTGGGCCCAGAAAATGGGGTCTGTGTTCAACCCTACATGAAAGGGACCTGCACCAATCCTCCCTCTCCAAATCAATGTCCTAACTGCTATTAGGGAAAAGGAGCAAAAACTGATCTTAAACACCATCCTGCTAATAGGGATGAAGATACAAAAGGGGGAGTTTAGGGGTTCCACAAAGGAGGTCTGTTCATGGGTCCATAGTATATGTGATTCTGGATTGTGGGTTTGTTTGAATAATTAATATGAGTGTCAATCTTAGAGGAACAAAAGTTAAAACATTCAGTACAAAGAGACATAACATGGGGTACATTGGATACGACAACATACAAATAATCCTAGAGTAAGAATAATTCCCACACCAATAACTAAGGCTCTTAACCAGCTTAAATTAGGTAACCAAGAAAATAACTTATTAAGATCAAAACCAAAAAGCTCTTCTTTTGGGGTGATAGCATGAAGTACATTTAGTGTTTGCTTTATACGTATTTTTATCTATCTGTTTATTTATTTATTTCTTTATTTATTTTTTATTTTTTGTTTTGAGACAGAGTCTCACTTTGTTACCTTTGGTAGAGTATCATGGCATTGTAGCTCACGGCAATCTCAAAGTCTTGGGCTTAAGCAATCCTCTTGCCTCAGCCTTGCAAGGAGCTGGGACTAAAGGCAACCACTACAATGTCCTGTTATTTTTAGAGATGGGGTCTGGCTCTCACTGAAGCTGGTCTCAAACTTCTGAGCTCAAGCAATCCACGCGCCTCAGCTTCTCAAAGTGCTGAGATTACAGATATGAGCTGCTGTGCCCAGCCCAATTTATATTGTGTTCTATTAACTCAGACTTGTCTGATAGGTTGAAACAGCACATTCCTTTAAATTCTGTGCACCCATGATCATATCTTAAGAGAAGATAATCAGTAGCTGCTCAGTTTTCTAAAACAGCTTCCAAGACTTATCCAAGTTCTATGCTTAGGGCGCTAACAGCTTGCGAGATATCTTTCAAGGATTTTAGCACAGTGCAAAGTAGCCTACTAATCTCAGCATTTAATTTAATGACCATCGCTGGCATTACAAATAAGGATAAGGAAATATATTCAGCTGGGGTGAATAGGTGACCATCACTCCAGCAATCTTCTCAGAAATTAAGATCTCAGGATTTTTGAGTTCAGTTGTTATTCAGGTCTTGTGTCTTGGCCAAAAAGGAAGTTAATCTCCCTAGGCAGCAGTGCATTCCAGTGGCATTAGCCAAAGCATAAGAGAAAGTCTAGCATCTATACAGCCAAAGCCACTTCCTCAGAAATTTAGTATGTGCATTGGCATTAGATATGGTAGTTACCCTATGACATTGGAGCAAACTATAAGTTAAATTGACACAGAAAGTGAGGGCATCCTGAGAACTTTCCGCAATCTTCTCCAGGTGTAACTGTTTTAAGATTGATGGAAAATATATCCCTTTCTTTGGTCCAACTTGTTGGTCCCCACCCATACAAATCCTAATAAGAGATTCTTTTGGCTGTTTTGGAACACAATGATGTTTCTGATCATTTCTAATGGAGTACAAACTCCTATTAACAAGATGCAAATACCCGATCAACTTAAGTTCCTGCTCCAAGGCAAAAATCAGACACAGGCTCTGTTCCTGTGGCTCAATGGGCTAAGGCGTCAGTCACGTACACCTGAGCTGGTGGTTCGAATCCAGCCCAGGCCCACCAAACAACAATGATGGCTGCAACCAAAAAAATGGCCGGGCTTTGTGGTGGGTGCCTGTAGTCCCAGCTACTTGGGAGGCGGAGGCAAGAGACTCTCTTGAGCCCAGGAATTGGAGGTTGCTGTGAGCTGTCTCAAAAAAAAAACAAAAAAAATCAGACACATTCATGACATGTTTATCTAGGTAAGTCTAAACATTCTCGTCTCATTGAAAAGATATTGTATCTTGTCCCTTTCCCCAAATTTCCAGAGTCAATACAGTTATGAAGAGAAGAAGGGCATGTCTTGTAGCCGTGTATTTAGATCTTTTTGTCACCAACTGGTTTCATCATCCAAATGTGGAGTACTCGTATATCAGGTTCTGTAGGGTGTCATTCAGGTGTGATGAATCCAGGTGTTAAGTTCTGTCAGTTTTAACCATGGACTGAGAGGTAAACAGCAAGATATTAGCAGAATGAGTGTATATTTCTTTCTTTCAACTGTGCTGTGTACACTTCAGGATTAATATCTGTCTTTAATAAGGGAAAACACAAGATAGGATCCTGTCCTATATTCATATAAATTGTTCTTTCCTCTTGAATCAGCATATCCTCTCTTAAGAGTGGAGTAGGACGTTTAGGCATTATTAGAAAGACACGAGAAAATAGCCAATTTCTCCAGTTGTAAGAGTTGAGAGAAAAATTGGTATTGGCTTTCCAGAGACCCACTTGATATTTACAGAATTGGGTAAAAAGAGGCCAGGATTTGACATAAGTACAGGTAGGAGAAAGCTTATTTCTTGACCCTCCAAAGTCAGGCACACTTGAGGCTCTCAGGCAGTGATGATATGGGCCAGAGTCACGAGAGACTGTCCTTCACATCTTCAATCAAGCTCCGGGGCTGAAGGAGTTCCCATTCCCTGAAGCCTTCACCACTGTGAATAGGCTGATGTCCAGTAGTTATCTCCACATTCTGGCCAGGTGGCTTGCCTGCCATGTGGCACTGCTTGGGCTAGAATTACTGTCTTTTTGCTTCTATCCTTTCTCCTCATTCTAATTAAAAGACTGATGTCATTTTTCATAGGCCTTCCAGATTATAGTCAGGGCCTACAGCCAATTTTTGAATTTCCTCCTAATATCTGGGCCATTTCAGTAATCAATTTATGCTTTAAAATAACTTGACCCTCTGAAGAGTCAGGTGTTAACTGGGTAAAATTTTCTCACTGCCATCAAAAAACACTCAAGAAAGGTTGAGGGACTTTTGTCCCTTTCCTGAGTGATAACAAAAAATCTAGAATATTCTCAGGATCTGCCTCAGGGTACTCAAAGTGGACTGTCTCTCTGTGGTGTACTTGGTCCTTTTTCAGGGGACATATTTTTATTGGTATTGTCTATGAACCACAAATCACCCTACTTTCTAGAGTTCTTTAAACTTTCATTCCCTTCATTTTAAGGTCAATATTTAGTCAACAATCTTACATATTTCTGGAAGTGGTGGAAACACTGTCTTAACTCTTAGAATATATTTACATACTCATCAGTATCATCTGAAAAGTTTTGCAAATCATTCTTAATTTATTTCACCTTGGCTAAAGAGACTCGGTACACACTCAAATAGTTTTTATATTACCACGCATACAAGGTCAGGGGCATTCTTTGAAACTGGCCTTTTTCTTGTTATGCTCATTCTCTGGTTCCCCTAGAGGTGGTGAAGAAGGTGAGGAGGTTGTTGGTGAGTCAAAATAAGGTGGCAGTGTCTCCCTTGGGCATTTCTGACTAGCCTGAGAGACCATTACAGGGCTACTTTCTCTCCCTTTGGCAAAATAAATCCGTGTGATAGCTCAAGGGATCCTCTGGCAGTAATTGCTTGCCACTGGGGAATTACATTAGTGTTGGGATTTAGTATAAAGAAAAATTAGGCATTCTTTCCTTAAAGGCTCCAATACTTGTAAAATGCATCCCAGCTTCCTAGCAGGGTATGGTTTCTGAAAGTTGAGGAGAAATTCTCCATCTATGAGAGAAATTCTCCATCTAACAAATGATCTGCATCTTGTCATCGTTCCTCTTTTTCTCACTCCAGCCACAGGGCATATTTTCTGTGAGCTAGAGGAATCCACTCACTCTACCCATGAGGGCAATATTCACAGGCTGCAGGAGCCCACTCACTCCAACAATGAGGGTGTTCCCCTATTTCCCACTAGGAGGAGCCTACTGGGATGCATGACCACCCCACAGTCAACTGCTTGCCTGGATTAGTCCAACTTACTGGTGTGGTGATTTCCACCACTAGATTCCTCTGTTCCACCAGCTACAGGTGGGCAGAGCAAGTTTAGCTGGACTTAGTGCTCCTGCCCACCACGCTACCTATTATTTGTATGGATTAAACATCACTGGAAATGTCTAGGTGCCTGTAGCTTAGTGGTTAGGGTGCTGGCTATGTGCACAGAGGCTGCTGGCTTCAAACTTGACCTGGGCCTGCTAAACAAACAAACAAAAAATAACCTGGCATTGTGGTGGGCACCTGTAGTCCCAGTGACCAGGGAGGCTGAGGCAAGAGAATCACTTGAGCCTCAGAGTTTGAGGTTGCTGCAAGCTATAATGCCACAGCACTCTACAGAAGGCACCAAAGTGAGACTCTGTATCAATAAAAAAAAAAGAAATCATTGGAACTGAGTCTCTGTTCAATAGTAAGATACAGAGAATGAGATTTTCATCCATATTCCCTAGTAACCTCTGAGCTTGGGCTGTTTATTTAAAGTAACCAGGAGATAGAGTCTAAAAGTTTATGAAATACTCCCTTTTCCCACATTGTTTCAAAGTTCCTTTTTACAAATTTTCCCACTTTACATAGACTACCAGAAACATGCCTGAACTTTTGTTTTTTCTCAAACTTTCTTTTAGACCATCAGTTATTTTAGTACAAAAGTTTACCATCTAAGTCCTTTCTATAAAGTATTATTCTCTTTCTCTGTATCTTTTTTATTCACAATTCTCTCTATCTTACTCATTGTTTCCTTTCCCACACAAACTCATTTCTCTAGGTTTAATCTTTTCAAAAAAGTTTCCATGTTTTATAGCTTGTCCCCTTAAATTCTAGTTATGAGAAGCACACAAAAATAAACTTTATCTGTTTAGACTCTTTAACCTTTAACATAGCAATTTCAGTTGTCAGAGAGTTATTCCAGTGGGGAGTCCCCTGGAATGTCCCCTCCACCACCCCATCTTGAATAGGCCTTTTTTGTCAGGTATAGGGATGAAGAAGCCCCTAAACATGGCAGAGGGCTTAATAAGCACAATGTTTCCACCATCTCTTTTCCCCAAGAAAGCCAGCAAAGAAGTAATGCCCAAATTCAGTAAAGTCACAGCTAAAATAAGTGGATCGAGAGACACTTTATTTATTATATTTTTTATTTATTTATTTATTTTTGTTTTGTACAGACAGAGTCTCACTTTATCACTCTCGGTAGAGTGTCGTGGCATCACACAGCAACCTCCAACTCCTGGGCTTAAGTGATTCTCTTGCCTCAGCCTCCCGAGTAGCTGGGACTACAGGCCCCCGCCACAACACCCAGCTATTTCTTTGTTGCAATTTGGCCAGGGTCACGTTTGAACTCGCCACCCTCTGTGTATGGGGCCAGTACCCTACTCACTGAGCAACAGGTGCCATCCTGAGAGACATTTTAATACGATCATGGCAAGTTGACCATTTCATTCAGTAAAAACGTATCCTTCAGTAAAATGTTTTGTGCAAGAATTAGTCATAACCAGCTGCAGTCTCAGAAAATACGGCATGTCTTTGAACACACATATTTGCAAGTAAGCCAAATGAACACAGGGTAATCTTTTTTCTTCATTTTTAAAGGATTTTTTTTTCCAATTTTCCTTCTTTTGAGAAAGTAACTGAACTTTTGTCTAAGACTGAGTGTAATAGATCAAAGTGTACTATTGGTGAGAGAGGCTTCTTAGTATCTCACCACCAAGCTAATCTTACCCTCTTATGTCTCAGTTTCTTTCACCAGGGATCTAAAACCTCTGAGATGGAACAGAACGTTAAGTAATCAACTCTTATATGCTTTTCTGGACAAATTTTCTTTTAATTAATTTTATCTGTGGTGGGTCCCTAGGGCCACTTTCACCTTGGGGAATCACCCCAGTCAATTCCCACACTCCTCCTGGCCATCTAGGATGGATTTTAGCTGGAAAGAGTAAAATTACCTTTTTCTTCAGAGCTGAGGATCTCAGTCCCTCATTAACTAATGTCAAGACAGTTCAGTGTCCTCTTTTGCAAATGAACAGAAGAGTCAATTGAGATTAATGTTAGTAGGAAGAAACAATGGAGAAGACCCTTTAAAATAAACTTAAAACAATGAGGAAGCACCAGAAAAAACAAAAACTTAACCAAACACATAAAGCAGCCCCTTACTAATGCAAACTACAAGGAAAACATACCTCCCAAGAGTGAGCCAGATCCCTCCCTGAGAGTGGAGAAGAAACCTTATCACTTATCAGTAAAGATATGCAGCAAGAGATCTGGGACCCAAGAGACATGTGTCAAAGTAACAGACCCTGGAGGGTGCTTGCTGAGGAAGTTTTGCCAAAAGGTTTCTTAGTGCTGTGAGGTCACAATCATCACCTAAGACCCCAGGAACTCTGTTTACTGTTTCTGCCTGCCCTTTAGGCCTCATTCAGAGAGAGAAAGTGCAGAAACATAAGGGATTCAGCAACCTCCCAACTTTCACTCATGCCCCTTGGGGGAAGCCAGAAGCCACGCTATTCACTTTGACTGGTTGGCAGGTGCCTGATGTTAACTCTCCTTTGATATCAGGAAAAAAGATAGAGTCAAACAAGGGTCCATTAGCTTATAATAATGGCAGATCTCAGTCCCGGATGAATCCCCAAAAGCTGTTAATGGACTCTCTCTGTTGGGTCCTTGATCTTGGAAATTTAAGCAACAGGATAGATTCTATTGGAGATAAGAGAAAGGAAATAAGAAAGCCTCTAGGGCAGCAGAGGGGTGGTTCCCAAACGGGTAGCCCATTTCAGTTCTCTGTCTAGGAGTCTATATCCAGTTTTCATACCCTGTAGGCAAGGAATTTGAGAACATGGAATGTATGTCTAAAATTTGTCACCACCATTTAGTGCCAGGGGACTGTGGGCAGGAGTTAATTTTAAAACTTCCCTTGTGTGGGAATGTGGTCCTGTTTGGGGCATTCTGCTCCTCCCTGGGAGTGGTGGCTTAGATGGAACATTTGATCAAGCTGGTTTATGAGGCTGTTTGGGCCCTGAAAATAGGATCTGTGTTCAGCCCCAGATGAAGGGGAACTGCATCAGTTATAGATTCATTACTTATTCATTTACATATCCATTCACTAAATAACAGTTTGTTCTTTCACTTGGTAAACCCCATTTTAACTTCAAAATAAAATGTAGGCAATCCTAAATCATAAAGTTTAACACTAGAAGGCTCAGAGATAAGGGTATGTCCTTTCAATTAGGCAAGTAGGTAACCAAGCAAATAAAATAAGCCTTCTAGTTATGAAAGAGGTCAATCACCATCAAAATGTAAAAGAACCCTCCTCAACCTCTGCCATGACTTAATATCAAGATGTCATGACTCTTATAGCCAGAGAAGTTTAAGTTTAAATACTGAAAACAGCTAACGTTTGACCCCAAGAAAAGCTTAAATTAAATAGTAATGCATTTTTAACTCTTCTTAGAGATTTTACTGAAATGCCCAAACTACATATGTCTTTACAATATGCTCTAGTTTATTTCCTATTTAATTATTGTATTTTAACAAATAAATACAATCAAATGTTGAAAAAGGGTTTGTCTTGAAACATTCCGAGTATAAAATCATATCCTTCTCTTTAACACATGCAACTACAACCATGGAGCCAAGTTGTTCCAAATACAAGGTTACCATTCCAACACTGTCAACATTGTGAAAGCCAATCCTACCTGGGGGCCAAATACTTAGGTGTAAATGATGTTTTGGTCCATTACTTCAAAACAGTATTGAAATTGAATGACCATTTGTTTAGAATATGAACAGCTTATAGTCCTTTTTTCATTGAAAATAAATAACTGCTTTTAAGTCAATTTATTTAAGTAGATATACCTTTGAGTAACAGCAGTCATTATAAATTTTGGAAACTAGTCTTACATTTAATTAACTTTGGCATGCATATTTCCAAATGCATTTAGAATTATCCATGCACTTACAACAGATAGTATAATAATAACTGTTTATGTGTTTATATGTGTATAACATTACATTTTAAAAGTATGATATGTATACTTTCTATATGACTATAACAATAATCTTTGAGGATTTTTTAATCATTTTATAGATAAGCTAATTGATGCTCAGAGAAATTGTAAAGTCATATATGTAGTACATGGCAGACACACTACTAGAATTCAGGAACTAACTTTCGATCCCGAGCTGCTTCCATATAGCCAAGCCAAGCATCTCTTCTCCCAGAGAAAAGTGAGAAAGTCATAACCTTGAAATTCCTTCTTTAGAAAGACCTTAGATTTTGCTCATTAATCTTGGCATTTCCTTATGTCTCTTAAATCGTGGCTTTCTGTAACTGTCAATGACATCCAGAGTTACATGCTTTTCCTCCCAAAGTAGAACCATAGCTTTCTCCATAGAGAAATTTTTACAGGCAATTTTTATGATGTTTTTAATAATACTTCTCTAGAAATAACAGTTCATCACTGAGATATTGGTCATCTATTCTAATGATTAGAATAGGTTTTGGACAATAATAAGTAGAAAAGCAAAGTTATGTAATTGTGTCACATTCTTTAGATAATCAGTGGGCTTAGCTTTTTAGAAGCAGCTCTAGGGAATTATAGAGAATGCTGTTTCCTGTAGGTCGTGGGTGTGCCAATTAATTGGCACAAGTGTCTAGATCTCTTAGGAGCCTATGTGGAAAGCAATAAAGATGAACAATCATATAGATCAGGTCTGCCTATTGCAAATATAATGCAAGCTGTTTAAGTAATTTTACATTTTTGCATTGACAAGAAAGAGGAAGGAAGAGAACAGAGGACAGTTATGAAGCAGATAAGGCAGAGGAGCCTGGAGCAGAATAGAAGGAAAAAGGGACCTCTCTGCCATGTGGGAGGTTCTGCACAGGCAGAGAAAAACACAATATCTATCACCACACAGGACAGGGCAAGAAAGGACAAAAAGACCCAACTTTCCTATACCTAGGAATATTCTCCTCTGTCTCCCTATCCTACCTGAAATAGTAGTGACTAATTTTTTTTAAATTGTTTTTATTATTAAATCATAGCTGTGTACATTAGTGCAATCAAGGGGTACAATGTGCTGGTTTCATATACAATCTGAACTATTTTCATCAAACTGATTAACATAGCCTTCATGGCATTTTCTTAGTTACCAATTTTGGCTTCAGCAGCCTTGTCACCTG
>CAUYRH010160703.1:0-15712 GCA_963574655.1 Perodicticus potto
TAGTTCTAGGGTTAAGTTTAAGTCTAATATTTATTTGCTTAGTTTCTTCTTGGAGGATCTATCCAAAACTGTCAAAGGGGTGTTAAAATCTCCAACTGTTATAATGCAGGAAGAGATCACGTTGTTCATATCCATTAGGGACCGAATTATGAATTGAGGAGCATTTTTGTAGGGTGATAAATGTTAATTATCAAAATCTCTTTATTTTGGGTTACCTTCCTTATTTTTCTTTATCTTTGTTGTTTTAAACCCAATTGTATTTGCTACTAAAATTGCAACACCTGCTTTTTTCTGGTTTCAATTTGCCTGTATTATAGAAGTCCATCTCTTTACCCTGAGTCTATTGTTATCCTTTAAGGTAAGTTGAGATTCTTGTATACAGTAGATATCCAGTCTGAGTTTATATATCCAGTCAGCCAGCCTGTGCCTCGTTAGAGGACAATTTAAATCATTCACGTTAATTGAGAGAATTAATAAGCCTGGTTGTTTTGGGTTTTATGATTTTTGGAAATCCAGTGGACATTTTTAATTTTTTCACCACTGTGAAACTCAGTTTAGCTGGATAGAGGACCCTGGGCTGGAAGTTGTTTTGTTTTAGTAGACTGAAGGTCAATGACCATCTTCCTCTGTCTTGAAACATTTTGGCTGAGAGATCTGCAGTCATTCTGATATTTCTCCCTTTGTAGGTGATGCTTTTCTTACGTATGGCTGCTTGCAGAATTTTCTCCTTCGACTTAACTTTGGCAAAGTTAATCACAATGTGTCTAGGAGATGCTTTATTTGGATCGAGTCTTGCTGGAGTTCTGAAACTGTCTGCTATCTGAAGTTCTGTATCCCTTGCAATGCTTGGGAAATTCTCCTTCAAAATCTCTTGAAGTAGAGCATCTGTACCTTTAGGACAATCCTCTTCTCCTTCAGGAATTCCTATAAGATGAATGTTTGATCTTTTGGAGTGATCCCACAACTTTCTCAGGGAATGATCAGTTTTTGCTCTCCATTTGTCTGCCTCTTTGAGTGTTTGGGAACGTTCAAGCTTTGTCTTCAGTTTCAGAGATTTTTTTCTGCCTGGTCAATTCTATTACTGAGGGATTCTACTGTATGTTGGAGCTCCTCAACTAAATTTTTCATTTCCTTGAGCTCTGCTATCTCTTTTCTCATTATGTCCATATCTTTGGTGACTTAGGCTTTGAATTCATTAATTTCTTGAGACAACTTTAGAACTACTCTTTGGAATTCAACTTCTATCTTTTCTTCCATTCTATCTGTCTTATTTGCCATCCATATTCTGAATTCAATTTCTGACATTGTTGCTGTTTGTCTATGCATGGCATCTTCAGTTGTATCTCCTTTGTCATTTTTTGGGGGGAAGGGGTTGATCTATTATTCATGTTTCCAGAGTTCTTCTGTTGGGTTTGCACCATGTTTATTTTCCACCATTCAGTTATTAGAACTTGTAGGGTGAGATGGAATTGGGGTTCCCAGGTAATAGAGATAGCCCCTTACCAACGTACTAGGCTTTGTAATTGTGGCTTATTTCCTACAATCTTACAAACACCCCTTTCAGAGTTTTAGCCAGAGACTCTGAGGATCTGCTTGGTGAAATAGCACAAGCTAGCTCTGTTTTGATATCAGCCAACCTCTATCCTATCCTAAGAAAAAACAGTATTAGGTTTAAATCTCAAATATGAAGAGATGCAAACAGCTGCAGTGCCCAACCCCTACCCTTCAGTTCTTTCCCACTACAGAACTTTGAAGGTCAACCTCAGAATATCCCTGAGTGGATAACCCCAGAAATGGGTTCCAACCAAATTGTCTCAGGCAGTGCAAACTCTGCCCAACAGACAGGGATTCAAGGGTCTCCAACAGCACTATTGGAGCCAGGGAACCACACTCTTGCCCACCAGACTCAGTCCACACTGTTGTCCGCTTCTCTGCTCAAAGGCACAGCTGGAGCCAGGGGCAGTCCGATTCCATCCAGTTTTTCTTCCTCTGCTCAGGAGCCTCTGCCAAGGGTTGCTACCAGTTGGCCATCTTCCCAGAATTCTGAGACCCCAAATTTGTTTTTCTCTTTCGAGATTGTTTCGGCTATGCTGACTATTGCATTTCATATGAATTTTTGGATCAGCTTGTAAATACCTACAAAAAAAGACAGCTGAAATTATTGATAGAAATTACATTACATCTATAGATCAATCTGGAAGATACTGACATCTTAACAATATTAAGTTTTTCAATCCATGAACATGGGATATCTTTCCATTTGTGTGGCTCTTCTTTACTTTCTTTAGACAGTATTTTGTAGTTTTCAATGTTTGGCACTTACTTTTGGCATTTCTTTTGTTAAAACTATTTCTACGTACTTTATTCTTTTTGATGCTATTGTAAATGGAATTTCTTTCTTTCTCTCTTTCTTTCTTTCTTTCTTTCTTTCTTTCTTTCTTTCTTTCTTTCTTTCTTTTTTGACAGAGTCTCATTATGTTGCCCTTGGTAGAGTGCTGTGGCATCACAGCTCACAGCAACCTCAAACTCTTGGGCTTAAGCAATTCTCTTGCCTCAGCTTCCCAAGTAGCCGGGACTACAGGGGCCAGCTACACCTGGCTATTTTTTTGTTGTAGTTGTCATTGTTTTTAGCAGGCCTGGACTAGGTTTGAACCTACCAGCCCTGTTGTACATGGCTGGCACCCTAACCACTGAGCTATGGGCACCAAGCCTAGAATCGCTTTCTTAGTTTTCTTTTGGATTTTTTTTTTTTTTGCTAGTGTATAGAAATACAATTGATTTTTATTATGTTGACCTTGTGTGCTACAACTTTGTTAAACTATTGGCTCTAATATTTCTTTTGGGGGATGTCATTGGAATTTTCTATATACATGATCATGCCACCTGTAAATAAAGATAATTTTACTTTTCCAAATCCAATGCCTTTTATTTAATTTTCTTGCCTAATTGCCCTAACTAGAACCTCCAGTACAGTGTTGAATAGAAGTGTATTGTTCCTGATCTTAGGAGAAAGCTTTCAGTCTTTCACCATTGATGATGTTAACTATGGGATTTTCATAGATACCCTTTATCAGGGTGAGGAAGTTCTGTTCTATTCCTAGTTTGTTGAGTCTTTATGTCATCAAAAGGGTATTGAATTTTTTCAAACGCTTTTTCTGGGTCTATTGAGATGACCATGTGGTTTTATCTTTTCTCTATTGATGTACTCAGTATAATTTTAAAATATATATTGTAAGAACCAGTGGAGAAGTCATCTAGCCACACAGTAGGAATGTCCCTTTACTTAGCCAAAAGTATGCTTCACAAAACATGTTAAAAGATTTTTCTGAGCCTAGGAAAAGTCATCTTTGGGAGCAATCCAGGTGGGCAGCCACTAGGAGGAGAGGTTCAGAGATATCCAAAAACACCCTGTGATATGAAAGCAAAGTTTAGTCTCATTACTTTATCTATTTTAGCAAAGTTGCAGACAGGAGATGCTCAAAAATGAGTAAACTCCATTATTATATGCAGATTAAGCTAAATTGGCCAGAAACATGTGTCAGATATTCTTACTTCTCCCAGGAAATAAAGATTCCTATGGTTGACATTAGATTATGAGTTCTGAGTGAAATCAAGGCAAAAAAAAAGAGTACACTTGAGAATATGCTTGAGAGAGAGAGAACTCAGATCTGATATAGTCAGTGAGATGATTTCCCAAGAAGAAAGAAACTCAATGAGAGGTTTTTACCTAGTGTTCTGAGTGAAGAAAAGAGAAAGAGATAATATAGCACCCTGATTAAGGGCGCCAGCTTTGACATAGACTCTGTTGGTTTGAATCCCAACTCTGTCACTTCCAAGCTAGTGACCTTGAGCAAATTACTTTGACTCTCAGACCCTTGGTTTACTCACGTATATAATGACATAGAGTTGTTAAGAATAAATAAGATTGTGTTTTAAAGTATCTGATTACATAGAACATAATAGTCACTCCATAAAAGTGGACATTCTCTTTCCTCCCTAATTCAGAAAAGAATGTTACTGACCAGAGGATGACTTATCTTATTATTGGGTAAAAAATTGAGAGTAAGACAGTGATTTTATCCAACTCTGCAGATGAAAGTTCATGAACTCTGAAGATATACACTTGGGTTCATGAATGATCAATTTAATTCTCCTACACAAGGATGAAACTAAATGGAAAACGTATGAGCTTTGGTATCAGAGTGTCTTCAACTGCAGGTTAACAGAAAACCTTGCCACATTTGGCTTAAACAATAAAATACTATGTATTATCTCATATAATATAACATCCAGACTTAGTGCTGCAAGGTTAGTTGATTCAGCAGCCGGATAATCTCATGAAGGACACAGGTTCTTTGGTCCTTCTTTCTGCCATATAAAGCATCCAATTCGTCCTAGGGCTAATATCTCCTGTGGTTGTAAAAAAAATTGTTTATATAATAGTAATCTGTATATGCACACTTATTCACATCTAGTAAGAAGGAGAAATACAATCTTTCCTTCAAGAATAAACTACACATCCTTCATTTCTGTCTCCCTAGGGTCCCCACTGGTCATTGTGCACCTCTGAACCTACCACTCTGTGGTCCTGGGTAGAATACCATGATGTCACAGCTCACTGTAACTTCAAACACTTGGGCTCAAGAGATCCTCTTTCTTCAGCCTCCCAAGTAGCTGGGACTATAGGCACCCACCACCATGCCCTGTTAGTTCTTCTATTTTTAGTAGAAATGGTCTCACTCTTGCTGAGTGTGGCATCAAAATCCTAAGCTTAAAGAATCCACCCACCTTGGCCTCCCAGAGTGCTAGGATTACAGACATGAGCTACTGAGCCCAGCCAACCTCTGAATTTATTAATAACTGTCATCACAGGATTGTCAACCTCTGATTGGCTAGAGCCTAGGTTCCTAAACCAATCACCAGCAAGGGAAAAGGAATTCTCCTGACTGATCAACACTAAAAAAGCCCATGAAAAATTAGGGAATCAGAGGTTGGGGAGGTGGCTCACACCTGTAATCCTAGCACTCTGGGAGGCCATGGTGGGTGGATTGTCTGAGCTCATGAGTTTGAGACCAGCCTGAGCCAGAGTGAAACCCATCCCTAAAAAAAATAGGTGGGTGTTGTGGCAAGTGCCTGTAGTCCCAGCCCCCCCCAGAGGCTCAGGCAAGAGGATCATGGAATTGAGCACAAGAGTTTGAGGTTGCTGTGAGCTATAATGCTATTGTACCCTACCAAGAGCAACAGAGTGAAACTCTTGTCTGAAAAAAAAATTAGGGAATCACTCTAGGATGCCCAATAGTCACCTACTAGGAGTCAGAGACAGCAGAGGAAATGGAGGGGAAGGAATTAGAAATATGGTTCAGGGCTGGGCATGGTGGCTCATGCCTGTAATCCCAGCACTTAGAAGGCTGAGGTGGGTAGATTCCCTGAGCTCACAGGTTGAAAACCAACCTGGGATAGAGCCAGACCTCATCTCTAAAAATAGGCAGGCATTGTGGTGGGTGCCTATAGTTCCAGCTTTTCTGGAGGCTGAGGTGAGAGAATCATTTGAGTCCAAGAGTTGGAGGTTGCTGTGAGCTGTGACACAATGGCACTCTATTGAGGATGACAAAGTGAGACTCTATCTCAAAAAAAAAAAAAAGAAAGAAAGAAAGAAAGAAAAGGAAAATAAAGGAAAAGAAAACAAAGAAGTGGGCTCAGTGCCTGTAGCTCAAGCGGCTAGGGTGCCAGCCACATACACCGGAGCTGGTGGCTTCAAATCCAGCCTGGTCCTGTCAAACAACAATGACAACTACAACCAAAAAATATCTGTGGCAGGTGCCTGTAGTCCCAGCTACTTTGGAGGCTGAGGCAAGAGAATTATTTAAGCCCAGGAGTCTAAGGTTGCTGTGAGCTGTGATGCCACAACACTCTATCCAAGGTGACAGCTTGAGACTCTGTCTCAAAAAAGAAAAAAATAAATAAAAAAATAAAAGAAAGAAGTGGTACAAGACAATTTCCAAAAAAAGGACACAGATTGAAAGTGTGAAACCCCATTATAGTAAATGAAATCAAAACAAATATAAAAACTGGCACAACTATAGGAACATTGTTGTGAAATTTTAGTACATCAATAATAAAGAAAAGACTAAATATTCCAACAAAGGAAAAAGAGGAACAAAAACCTGACAGGTGTTGTATTCTAGAGGACAATGGACCAATGACTTCATAGGCCTGCAGAAAATGATTTTCAGCCTAGAATTCTATACCAATTCAAACTATCAAGAATGCGCTGGAGAGGGTAAGGAGGACAGAAAATATAATTACCACGTATTTTGTCTTTAAAAGTTTCTTGATGATGTGCTCCAGCAAAATAAGGAAGTGAACCACAAAAGAGATAAACACAGGATCTATAAAATAATTGATCTGACCTAGGACTATAGTGAGGAAAAAGTCCTGGATGGCAACTAATGTCTAACTAATTCTCAACCAGGGGCAATTTTTCCTCTCCAATGGCCTACCAGGAACAATTAATAGTGTCTGGAGACATTTTTGGTTTTCACAAGTCAGAGTGTGTGTTGTAGAGGTGTGTGTGTGCAAGCATGCATGCTACTGTATCTAATGGCTGTATGAGGCCAGGATGATGCCAAACATCCTATAATGCACAGGACAGAACCCCACAACAAAGGATTATTTGGCCCAAAATGTCAATAAGGCCAATGTTGACAAACCCTGGTCTAGAGGGTAACCAATCCAGATTGGAGGAAGAGCATAGACAGATCATGGGGGGAAACATAGGGGAATATCCATGCAAGACCTACTTCTTATAGAGAGTTTAAAGCAAATGAATTGGTGCAATAAAGGCAAATGCAATAATAAGAATGGTAAATAAAAATTCCAGAAAACAAAAGATACAATTGTTCAAATCACCCTGGCTTTGCAGGAAACCATATTTACATAGTCACAATAATATACTTTTTACTGATTTTAAACTTTTGGAATTAAAGACAGAGCATGGACAATTTAATTATCAGCTTTGACAATGCAAAGTTAAAAGTACAGATGAAAGAAGCTGGGCATTAGAAAGAGAGCAAGAGGGATGGAGGACAGGTAAAGGGACACCATCATCTTCATCTTACAACATGGAGAGATTATGTGGTGGGACCAGAAATGGAGGAATACTTATGTTACAGTTATAAGAGCATCTGTAGTAAACTGTATAATTCATCACTAATATTCAGGGACTCTCCCAACAGGTACTTCTCCACTCCCTCAGAGTCAGTCTTGGCAACGTGTTTTAGAACAGCAATGTGAAGAAAACTGATGTATGTCCTTTCTAACCAGAGCCTTTAAGAACCACCACATGCTTTGCCACTCTGTTTTTCCTTTCATCACCATCATGTCAAAGGCTGGGAGTACCATAAGCCTGGCCACAGAAGGATGATTATGGCATGGAGTAGAGCCCCCAGGTAATGATGAAATGATTGAAATCAGTGAAAATGTTGGTGGGAGGAATAGATCTTAGGGATTTTAAGCCACTAAGGATTTTTTGTTGATTATTACTGTAGCATAACCTAATCTATGCTATGTAACAATAGAAAAAGCAAGTGCAGAAGCTGCTCGACTTACAATGGGGTTTTATCCCTATAAAGTTGTTGTAAATTGAAAATATCACAAGTCTAAAATACATTTAATAAAACAAATATCATAGCATAGCCTAGTTACTTAAACATGCCCAGGACACTTACATTAGCCTATATAGTTGAGCAAACTCATCTAACCCAGAGCCTATTTTATTTTTCTATTTTTATTTCTATTTTTTTTATTAAATCATAGCTGTGTACATCAATGCAAACATGGGGTACAATGTGCTGGTTTTATATACAATTGAAATATTTTCGTTTAACTGGTTAACATAGCCTTCACAGCATTTTTTTAGTTATTGTGTTCAGATACCTACATTTTACATTTAGTAAATTTCACATGTACCCTTGTAAGATGCACTGTAGGTGTGGTCCCAACAATTACCCTCCCTCCACCCATCTTTCCCCCCTGCCCTCCCTCTGCCCTTTCCCCATATTCTTGGGCTATAATTGGTATAGCTTTCATACGAAAGCTATAAATTAGTTTCATAGTAGGGCTGAGTTCATTGGGTACTTTTTCTTCCATTATTGAGATACTTTGCTAAGAAGAATATGTTCCAGCTTCATCCATGTAAACATGAAAGAGATAAAGACTCTATCTTTTTTTAAGGCTGCATAATATTCCATGTTGTATATATACCACAATTTATTAATCCATTCGTGAGTCGATGGGCACTTGGGCTTCTTCCACGACTTACCAATTATGAATGGGGCTGCAATAAACATTCTGGTACAAATATCTTTGTTATATTGTGATTTTTGGTCTTCTGGATACATATCTAGTAGAGAAATTGTAGTATTGAATGGCAGGTCTAATTTTAGATCCCTAAGTGTTCTCCAAACATCTTTCCAAAAAGAACATATTAGGTTGCATTCCCACCAGCAGTGTAGAAGTGTTCCCTTTTCTCCACATCCTTGCCAGCATCTCTGATTTTGGGATTTTGTTATGTGGGCTAATCTTACTGGAGTTAGATGATATCTCAAGGTAGTTTTGATTTGCATTTCTCTGATGATTAAGAATGATGAGCATAAATAAAATAAAATTGCAACATCTGCTTTTTTCTGCTTTACATTTGCCTGAAATCTAGATGACCATCACGTCACCTTGAGACTATATTTATCTTTTAAGGTAAGATGAGCTTGTTGTATGCAGTCAATATCTAGCCTGACATTTTGTATACAGTCAGCCAACCTGTGCCTACCCTAGTGAATCAATTACTCTGGGTTGAAGTCTCAGCTATGGAGAAATACCAGCAATTACATCACCCCTCCCCTCATGGGCAACAACTGGAAAAGGAATATCAAACCTTCCCATAAGCACACACCCAGGGTACCAATTTTGGTAGTCCTTGGTGATTGGCCCAGTTGAAGAGGTCCAAATCAATTGTCCCAGTCAGCACCAGTCTCAGGTGGGAGAGTTTAAAAAGTCCCCAGCAACTAGATAGCAGGGATCTGCTGGCAGCTTAAGTATGACTCGCTCTGGTGCTCCATGAGGTCAGGAGGATTCATCCAGCAAATGAATTAGTCTGGGAAGGTTGATGCCTCCTTCCACCCCTTCCACCTCTGTCATACCCAGTCACTGGTAACCCCTCAGGGCTGTGACCCAGTTCCCTCCAATGAGCGATATTCCAGGGATTTGTGCCTGCCTGAGTCACAGGGAGATCTATGTCTCCTCGGCCAGGCTAGTGCTCTCTGTCACTATCTGCAGGGGGAGCTGAGGCCTGACAACCTCAGGTGCTTAATGGAAGCTGGGGGGGGGGGGTTCACTCAGTTCCAGCCCTGTCCTTGATTGATGTTGCTGACACTTATATTTTTTGGCAGAATTTGTTTCTATCCTGGCTATATTCCCCTGTGGACCAGGCACTGTTTGAGTTCGTAGAAACTGTGACTCAGCCCTTGTCTGTGCCGCTGCCTGGAGCTGGTATGTCTGTCTCACCTGCAGTCTCTGTTGGGGTGTGCACAGTTAGAACTCACACTCAGTTCTCAGTTCAAGCCTCTGCCCAACTGCCTTTGTCTCAGCTATTATCTTCTGAGGGCTAGGTACTTCTTAGGCTCACTAAAGCAGTCCTTGTGGCTTAGCAACACCCTGGGAGTATGCCATCTCTGTGCATATTTCAGTCTCTGTCCCCGTCGTGCCCAGCTCAGGCAGGTACCACCTCAGGCATAGCCTTTGCTCATGGGGCCCAGGTTTTCATCCCAGATCTGTTCCACCAGTGGCTGCCACTGGAGAAGATGCCCAGCTTCTTCTGGTTGCCCAGAGAGGCAGAGAATGTCTCTCCAAAGGGGTGTGAGCCCTATTGTTCCCACCAGTGCCGCTGCTGCTCTGTGCTGTGGGGCACCACGTCTCTCGCTCCCATCTGGTTCCCTCAGTTCCCCGTCTTCTCCTTACTCCCACATCACAGAATCAGCACTGATCAGCAACATCCCACACCTTGTCCACACCTCTTGAGACAATGCCCAAGAATCTGGACTCCATGGGAGACAGGCTTCCAGTCCTTGGGGTGAGAGTGGAGAGGAGTGCTAGAAGTTCAGAATTGCAGGTAGAGAATATATACAGTTGTATATAGTTTTATGCCTGGCAGGAGAGTGCCATGGCATATTCATAAGTCCTCTCTAGGGAAGGAGTTCTGGTTTTAAGAGGGTCTCTCCCATGGGATCATATAGGAGGTGATCTGAACTCTGCTCGCTTGTTTGTATAAAGTATACTGTGAGCTGTTCTCCTGGGGAAGGGTACTACCATCAGCTTGGTGATGGATTTTGTATGTATTTTTTGTTTCCTTGGGGTTGCAGCTCACCTAAGCAGGGATGATGTGTGTTCTTCAACTTTCTCTCTTGGCTCAGATCCAGACCATCAGCTTACTTGCTAAACTTCTGTCCTTTAACTCTCCTTCTGGATGGGAGCCTCTGTGGAAAGCTGGCTCCAATCAGCCATGTTGCCTCCTGTATTATTATTTTATTTATTTATTTATCTTTTGAGACAGAATGTCACTCAGTTACCCTGACGTTGAGTGCCCTGGCATCATAGCTCACAGCAATCTAAAACTTTTGGGCTCAAGTGATCTTCTTGCCTCAGCCTCCCCAAGTAGCTGGGACTACAGGTGCTCATAACAACACCCAGCTAGTTTTCCTGTTTGTAGAATGTCTTGCTTTGTTCAGGCTGGTCTTGAACTCCTGAGATCAGGCAATTCACCCACCTTGGACTCCCAGCATGCTAGGATTACAGGTGTGAGACACTGAGCCTGGCATCCAGAGCCTATTATATAATAAAGTGTTGAATATCTCATGTAATTTATTAAATACTGTATGGAAAGAGAAATGCAGGATGGTTGTATGGCTCTTCAAAATACAGTATATACTGTATGCACATCACTACACATCATTGTATAGTCTAAAAATTGTAAGCCAAACTATCCTAATTCTGGAAATTTCTGGAAACTGTTATTTTATATATTTTTTTGAGACAGAGTCTCGTTTTGTTGCCTTCAGTAGAGTGCTGTGGCATCATAGCTCACAGCAACCTCAAACTCTTGGGCTCAAGCATTTCTCTTCGCCTTAGCCTCCCAAGTAGCTGGGACTCCAGGCGCCTGCCACAACGCCCAGCTATTTTTAGATATGAGGTCTTGCTCTTGCAAAGGCTGGTCTTGAATGTGTAAGCTCAGGTAATCCACCTACCTCGGCCTCCCAGAGTGCTAGGATTTACAGGCGTGAGCCACCATGCTCAGCCAGGAAACTGTTATAAACTATCCTGAGAAGATGAAGAGTAGAGAAGTACAAATGTGGGTGTATGTGAGCTAAATATTCATCTATGAAAGCAGAAAGTCAATAGATAATGTTTAAAATGAAAATAAGTAGTCACATTATTTAGCAATATGGAGGAAACTACCAAGAAACAAACAAACCAAAAAAATAATGTTCAAAAAATTTAAGAGTTATTGCCCAGGGAACAAGCCTAGGGTAGGAAGGTGTGGGGCAGGAGGATTTTTCCTTTTATTATTAATATCTTCCAGAATTTTCTATGGTTTAAAACAATGTGCTTGTGGTTTTTTGATCATCCTTTAAATTTCCATTTATTCGAGTTTATTTTATACAAGCTCTAAAAAATGTTTGTTGGGGGGCTCAGACACATGGTGATAGGATATAACTGAAGTCTTCCTTAAAAGGAAGTTGTGTTCTGGCCAACTCAGATGTTACATAACTAATTCATCTCTGAAGAACACTTTTGACCCCCTAATGGTCAAAGTGGTAATCTGACAGACAGCTTCAGAAATCAGATGAGAACAAAAGAATGTTTTTGTCTGTATCATTTAATAAATATTCAGAGACAAAGGCATTTTAAAAGGGTTTCTGCTCCGCAAGTAAGGTAGTTGAAACTTGTCATAGAATGGGCTCTATGCAGACCTGGTGTTGTTCTAGGTTATTTGAAGGGTCAGAGTTTAGAGTTTTTCTCTAGTGGATTCTTCTCCTTTAACAGACCTGAGTCTGTGTTCCAATGCCTCTTCCATCAGCATCCAGGTTCTCATGAATCTCATCTCTTTCCTGGCCCCCAAATCAGCCCAGCCATACTGTTGACCCTCTCTAAAACCTGGATCTCAGGCTGGGTGCCCATAGCTTACCACAGCTTGGTGGTTGGGGTGCCAGCCACATGCATGGGGGTTGGTGCATTTGAACCCAGCCCGGGCCTGCTAAATAACAAAAAACAAATAAAAAGCCAGGCATTGTAGTAGGTGCCAGTAGTCTCAGCTACTAGGGAGGCAAGGCAAGAGAATTGCTTGAGCCAAGAGTTTGAGGTTGCTATGAGTTCTGATGCCACAGCACTCTACCGAGGGCAGGAAAGTGAGACAATGTCTAAATAAAAAAATAAAAAAGTAAAACCTAGATCCCAATCCATGGGGATGATCTGGTCATCTAGGTGTGTCTCATTTAGAAACTGCATGACAGTTGTAGCGTCAGTTGTTATAGTGTTCACAGAACAGCACCTATATGCCAATTTCTTTATTGAAGGCCATAAATATATTCCTGACATCACCACATCTGCTTACACGATTATATATTTTACTCTTCAGTTGTATATTCAAACCCTTGGGCTTAAGTGATTCTCTTGTGTCAGCCTCCCAAGTAGCTTGGACTACAGGCACCCACCACAACACCTCGCTATTTTTTGTTGCAGTTGTCATTGTTGTTTAGCTGGCCTGGACCGGGTTTGAACCCACCACCCTCGGTGTATGTGGCCGGGGCTTTTACCTCTCTGGTATGGGCACTGAGCCCCTCAGCTCTTCCTTTAAAAAATGAATCATTATAATTCTTTTGAGATAGGATCTCACTCTACTGCCTAGGTTGGAGTGCAGTGATTCAATCATAGCTTACTGAACTCCTGGGTTCAGTTTATCCTCTTACCTGGGTTCAAGTCATTCTCCTACCTCATCCTGCTGAATAGTTGGAACTACAGATGCATGCTACCACTCTACCCAAATAATTTTTTTTTATTTATTTATTTTTTACAGAGATGGGGTCTTGCTATGCTGCACAGACTAATCTCAGCCTCACAAAATGCTGGGATTACAAAAGAAGTCACTGCACTCAGCCTACATCAGCTCTTATCATGAGGATCATGTCAAGGCGAACAAAAAGTGCATAGTTTCAGGCCCAAGAACGTGGTCACAAAATCTAAATTTTCATGTCTTCCTGAAAAGAAAGTTGTGCTGGTTTTGATATATATATATATATATTTTTTTTTTTTTTTTTTTTTTTTTTGTAGAAACAGAATCTCGCTTTATGGCCCTGGGTAGAGTGCCGTGGCATCACACAGCTCACAGCAACCTCCAGCCCCTGGGCTTAGGCCATTCTCTTGCCTCAGCCTCCCAAGTAGGTGGGACTTGATTTATTTATTTATTTATTTATTTATTTTTATCAAATCATAGCTGTGTACATTAGTGCAATAATGGGGTACAATGTGCTGGCTTCATATACAATCTGAAATATTCTCATCCAACTGTTCCACATAACCTTCATGGAATTTTCTTTTTATTGTGAAAACATTTGTATTCTGCATTTAGTAAGTTTCACCTATACCCTTCTAAAATGAACCATAAGGGCGGCACCTGTGGCTCTGTGAGTAGGGTGCCGGCCCCATATGCTGGAGGTGGTGGGTTCAAAACCCAGCCCTGGCCAAAAACTGCAAAAAAATAAAAATAAAAAAAAATGCACCATAAGTGTGATCCCACCATTTACCTTGTCTCTACCCATCCTCTACCTCCCCACCTCTCCCTTTCCCCTTTCCCCATATTCTTGTGCTATAATTGTGTTATAGCCTCCATATGAAAGGCATAAATTAGTTTCATAGTAGGGCTGAATACATTGGATACTTTTTCTTCCATTCTTGAGAAACGTTGCTAAGAAGAATGTGTTCCAGCTCCATCCATGTAAACATGAAAGAGGTAAAGTCTCCTTCTTTCTTAAAGGCTACATAATATTCCATGGAATACATGTACCACAATTTATTAATCCATTTGTGGCTCAATGGGCACTTGGGCTTCTTCCATGACTTGGCAATTATGAATTGAGCTGCAATAAACATTCTGGTACAGATATCTTTGTTATAATGGGATTTTTGGTCTTCTGGGTATATAACAAGTAAAGGAATTATAGGATCAAATGGCAGGTGTATTTTTAGATCTCTGAGTATTCTCCAAACGTCTTTCCAGAAGGAACATATTAGTTTGCATTCCCACCAGCAATGCAGAAGTGTTCCCTGTTTTCCACATCCACACCAAAATCTCTGGTTTTGGGATTTTGTCATGTAGGCTAATCTTACTGGAGTTAGGTGATATCTCAAAGTAGTTTTGACTTGCATTTCTCTGATGATTAAAGATAGTGAGCATTTTTTCATGTGTCTGAAGGCTGTGCACCTGTCTTCTTTGGAGAAGTTTCTCTTCAAGTCCTTTGCCCATCCTGAGATGGGATCACTTGTTCTTTTCTTGCTAATACGTTTGATTTCTCTGTGGAATCTGTTTATTAATACTTTGTCAGAGGCATAACCTGCAAATATTTTCTCCCATTCTGAGGGCTGTCTGCTTCCTATCCTTACTGTGTTCTTGGCCATGCAGAAGCTGTTTAGTTTAATCATGTCCTAGTAGTGTATTTTTGATACCGCTTCAATTGCCTGGGAGGTCCTCCTCATAAAGTATTCGTCCAGGCCAATTCTTTCAATTGGTTTGAAAGTTTGAATGTTTTCCCTGCACTTTCTTCTAGTATTTTTATAGTTTCATGTCTTAAGTCTAACTCTTTAATCCAGTGTGAGTCTATCTTCATAAGTGGTGAAAGTTGTGGGTTTTTTCAGTGTTCTACAGGTCGCCAGCCAGTTTTCCCAGCACCATTTGTTAAATAGGGAGTCTTTTCCCACTGGTTTTAATTGACTTGTTGAAGATGAAATAGCGGTAAGAGGCTGGGCTCATCCCTTGGCTCTCTATCCTGTTTCAAACATGTACCTCTCTGTTTTTGTGCCAGTACTATGCTGTTTTGATCACTATCGATTTATCGTACAATCTTAGGTCTGGTAGCATGATTCCTCCTGCTTTGTTTTTATTTCTATGTAATGTCTTGGCTATTGGTGGTTTTTTATGATTCCATATAAAACTATGTATTATTTTTTTCAAGATCTTTAGAATATGACAAAGGAGCTTTAATAGGAATTGCATTAAATTATATATTGCTTTGGGTAGTATGGACATTTTAACAATGTTGATTCTTCCCAACCATGAGCATGGTATGTTTTTCCATTTGTTGACATGTTCAGCGATTTCTTTTCTTACAGTTTCATAGTTCTCTTTATAGAGATCTTTCACGTCCTTTGTTAGGTAGACTCCCAAATATTTCATCTTCTTTGGCACTACTGTGAAAGGAATAGAGTCTTTGACTGTTTTTTCAGTTTGGTTTTTGTTGCTGTATATAAGGGCTACAGATTTATGAGTGTTGATTTTGTAGCCTGAGACATTGCTATATTCCTTGATCACTTCTAAAAGTTTCATAGTAGAATCCCTGGTGTTTTCCAGATATACAATCATGTCATCTGGGAAGAGTGAAAGTTTAATCTC
>CAUYRH010160705.1:0-22660 GCA_963574655.1 Perodicticus potto
TAAATGTCCATAGTAAGGAAGGATAATTTTGAATACTTCACTATCAATTGTGGTTAACATCTTTAGTTTGTATCCTGTTGGGATTTGTGGAAAATTTCAAGAGAAGATAGGAGGATGATTAAACATTAAATTGAAATACTAAATCAAAGTAGTAAAGCACTAAAAATATACATTACTTCCTGCAAACAAAACAAAACAAAACAAAACCCTGATTTCTGTTTGTGTGCTTAAAGAATTCTTCACTATATGGAGGGAGTCTTTCCATAACCTAGTGCAATAGTTTTAACTAAGTTGGCTTTCATAATAGCTACTGGGTCATATCTGTGTTTATGGGAGGATTGACCATAAAGCAACCAGCCACTCACAAAGTCCGCAGGTGAGCCAGCATCACCTGGAGAGATGGCAGGAGAGAGGACCACGACCACAGGGAAGGGAACAGGGGCGGCCAAGGTCAGTGATCAGAGAACTTGCTGGTGGAGGTGAGAGGTTTTAATAATTCAGAAACGTCAACCAACAGAAGGAGGGAAGCATAACAAAGTATCAAGATAGCCTGGGAGATAGGGTTGCTTTTAGGGTATAACCCATATACTTTACTTTTCTTTTCATTACTTGGGTCACACTAGGAGAGGTGGTTAACAATTATTATAGAGAAATACCATCAAGGGCCTTCTGCCGGTATAACGGTGCTCTCCTATCTGGGGATATGAAGATGTATCTATACTTAGTTTATGGATTTGACTTACAAGAGAGGTATTTGATTACAAATCAAATCATTCTTACTTATAATTCTGGGAGCTTTGTCCATTGTTTGCTTCCTTTGAGAAACCATTTCTCTTCTGGCCCATTGGCTCTTTGTAACTAAAATTGCAATATGACTTTGGTATTTCTCTCTTTAGCTAACTTTATGTGTGTATACCTCTATATAGTCAAATTCATACTTTTGCAATATTGTCCATGGAATAAATTCGTTGAAAAATTCTCGTGTCCTGAGGTCTCAGTGATCGATTTACTAATAGTGCATTAGTGGAATCATTGATGAGAGAGGTATTAGAAATCATTCATAACCACTATTTTCAGAAATATTTAAAAGAAGGAACCTTTACAATAACCTTAAAAATGGCACTTACGGAAACAGAAGGGTGAGAAAATTGCCATTGCAAATGACTTTTTAAAAAACAGAGTAGAATGAAAAAGTGAAAAATTTTCTAAAAAACATTATATGCAATTATGCTCCTAAAATATTATGTGTGTGTTGAACGTTGTCTTAGGAATTCCTTATCTTCCATTTCTGCCGATTCCTGTGACTGATGTTATATAATTCACGGAAAAAAAAAAAGAAAACAACAAAAAAACCCTGATGTTACTGCACATTGGGCTTGAAATGCACAATCCTCCAGTGTAACACCTTAAAGGTAAGCTCCCTTTCCACAGCAACCACTGTATAGCTCCTCAAGCGTCCTTGGTCCCAACTGCATGTACACACTGAGGCCCCCTGTTTTTGATGCACCATTTTTTTTTTTTTTTTTTGTAGAGAAGAGTCTCACTTTGTCGCCCTCTGTAGAGTGCCGTGGCATCACACAGCTCACAGCAACCTCCAACTCCTTGCCTCAGCCTCCCGAGTAGCTGGGACCAGAGGCACCCGCCACAATGCTGGCTATTTCTCTGTTTTGCAGTTTGGCCGAGGCCGGGTTTGAACCTGCCACCTTCGTTATACGGGGCCGACTCCCTAATCGATGAGCCACAGGCGCCGCCTTTTTGATGCACCATTTAGAACCACTTATTGGTTATATAAGCACAAGCCTGTGGAGTATTTTTTTTTTCCTTCATTCGAAAACTCACTGATAATTTTGCTGCAAGAAATGAGTGTCACTGCTTCCTGGGAAAGCACCAGTGGGATTCCAATTATTTCACAAGGTAAAGCAGGGGTGATACCTGTAGCCGCAAGGTCAACTAAACTGCAAGATTGAATAGGCTTTGACATTGGCCCCAAGTTTTAGGGTAGCTGCCAAGCTGTGCTAGGGAAGAGGTGGCAAGTGAAAAGAATGCGTGGGGTGGTGTGGTGAGGATGGCACACATCTGTAAGTGTTCTTGTTTTTTAGACGGAGCCTCGAAGTGTTGCCCCAGGTTACAGTACCATGGTGTTAGAGCTCACAGCAACCCCAAACTCCTGGGCTCAAATGATCCAATCCTCTTGCCTCAGCCTCCCCAGTAGCTGGAACTACAGGTCTCCACCATGCGCCCATCTAATTTTTCTATTTTTCGTAGAGACAAGGTCTCACTCTTGTTCAGGCTGGTCTCCACCTCTAAGCTCAGGCAGTCCACCTACCTCAGCCTCCAAGTGTGATAGGATGACAGGCTTCAGCCACCGTACCTAGCAAAATTTTTATCTCACCTGAAGCCTCTCACTTTTTCTTTCTTTCTTTCTTTTTTTCTTTTTTTGTAGCTTTTGGCCGGGGCCAGGTTCCAACCAGCCACCCCCCCACCCCCGTATATGGAGCTGGCACACTACTCCTTGAGACACAGGCGCCATCCAAGCCTCTCACTTTTTTAAAGAATCTACTCTTATTCCTCTCTGACCTTAAAAAGAGGACTCATATTTTTGAAACAGTAATATTAAAGACCCCTAATTTTAAATGACAACTGTTCTTATGACTGTCAGCAATTACAAAGGTGATACAATGTGCCAACAACTGTTCAAAGCACTTTATAAATATCAACCCATTGAATGCCCAAAGCAATTTTATTAACACAATCTTCATTTGGTAGTGAAGGCAAAGGGGCCATTGCTTAAATGATATTCCCAAGGTCGCACAAAGAGTAAGTAACTGAGCTGGGGAAAGAATCAGGATAGCCTGGTGCTAGATCCTGCCTTACCATTACATTCCATTACACACTTCAGAAATAAATAAAAGAAATATAACAAAAAATAGGGGTATTTACTCTCCCCCAGCACTAGCATGAGCAAGGAGAAATAGGACCTTCCATAGAGAATGTAAATTTTTTTTTTTTCAAAAGTGAAGATTCTCCAACCCCCAGACCTTTACATTTTGGTGATGAGTTAAAATAATAAGTACTCTAAAGTCAAATGATAATAGAAGATGCTTAAAGTACATGGAGGAGCTGGTAAGAAACACCATGTAGGGTACATTTAGGGTGGTGGTGATGCTAGAAAAGTAATTAATTGGATTTGAAAAAAGTTTATGATATTGTAGAATGGTCCCCTGGTCCAGAAAAGTGTGGCTTGGGCAGCACCAATGAAGCTGTTATTGATCGTCATGTCCTCCAAAATCTATTGTTGTATGATAACTAAACTCTAAAATACATCTGTTCTGGCATTTTCATCAACCTTTAGGCCATTTACTGGAGTGGACTCCAGTAAGGCAAACTCTACCACCATGGGGGAACCTGTGTCCACCTCCTTTGCAAGCCACTCTTTTCGTCTGGACTAACCTCTGCTCTTCCTCCCTCTTCTCAGCCAGGGTAAGTGAAGAATGAGGATGAAGACCTTTGTGGTGATACACATCCACTTTTAATAGTAAAGATCAAGTTGTGTTTTGTCTGGTGCTGGTATCAGGGTGAAACTAGTGACACGAAGTCAGTTTGGAAGTTTTCTAAATCCCATGCCAGGAAGCATAGGAGAAAAAAAAAAAAATTAGGAAGCACATACAAGACACTCTTCCAGATGTGATTCATGAGGTTGTCTTCACAGAAACTCTACAGGAGAAATGGAGCCCACACAGCCACCTGCAGTTCACGTAGATATGCAACAGCCTCAGATCATAAAGAGCTTCATTGCTGTGGCATCCATGCGTTGACAGAGCACACTCTCAAAATTATACAGACTATATCTATGAAAGCTATACAGAAAAAAACACGAGGAAGAATGATAACAATGTGGAACATATATTTATTACTTTAAGTAAAAACCAGGGATGAGGAGCAAGTAATAAGGAAAATAGATAACAGGAAAAGCGTGGAGTAAATAAACATGCTTCAAGAGGGTGGAAGGAAAGAGTAAATAAACAGTGCCAAAAGGAGTGGCAGGGGAGAGTAAATAAACATAACTCAGATGTGGAAAGAGTCCCAGGGCAGGTCTCCTTGGCCTTGATGTTGTTGTTGGCCTATTCAAATGGTGGCTCCAGCTCACGGGAGAAGTTGTGGCTGTGGGATAGAGAGGCAGCTATGAGGCCACCAGGAACCACATTCAGGTCTCCCTTCCAGGGTCTGCCTGGCTGGCCTGGAGTCCTGGCACCCCAGCAGTCACCATGCACCAGGGACTATTGGTGACCAGGGAATGACAGCCACAGGCTTTTTGCAGCTGGCCACCAGAGAGAATCCTGAGCAGAGATGCACCAAGGTCCCCCTACCCTCTGCCAACATTTTAGGCTCTACTCATTTATTCTGGTTCAGTAGCTTCATGGTTTGGAACCAGGAGTGAAATTCTTTGTCCAGTTCAAACCAGAAATTATTGGCAGTCACTTGGAGCAGCTGCAGCTGCTGGAGGATCTTGATGACCTGGAGACGGAGAGAAGGACAGATGCTGACTGGGCCTGTGGGGAAGATTCTGAAGGGGCCATGTTGGGGAGGGGCAAGGGGCCACACTCTGGGACCTTTCTCCAGAATGGTTGCCTTCTCCCCTCCAATCCTATGAAGGCCCAGTCTGTCCTCAGAGTTGGAGATGACCTGCCCTTTCTCCAGGAATTGGTTTTCATTCTCATCCTACACGCTTCATGGGAATGGGCTCCTCCTTCTCTGTATGTGAAACCCTTCCAGGAAATCGACGAAGCAGAGGATGGAGCCACGGAATGTCATCCCAGGGGAGTCTCTGACTTTCACATCTTATGCTCCCCCAGAGAGATGCCCCCATTTGTACACCTTCCCCTTTTGGTTTATGTTGAGCACATTTCCCTGCAAGGCACAGCCAATGCCCGGGAGAGAGACCTCCTACCCGTCACTCCCCTGGCCCTGGGCTCTCTTGCGGCCCAAGGTCACTGGGCCAAGGGTCCTACACAGAACAGCACTTGCACCCACATCAGGATGTGGGTTGTGATGAAGGGGGTGTGGCAGCTGAAGCTCAGGGTCCTTCTATCCCAACACTCCCTCATGACACGTAGGGACACCAAGTCCTTGCACACAAAGAGAGTTTGGAGCCACATGGGAGCTGCCTGAGTGTGGATGGGCCAATTTCGACTCCTCCCGTGGGCAGCACCTGAAGGAGAGGCTGAGTCCAGCTCAGCCAGAGACTCGGGCAGCTCAGCAGTCAGGCAGCTCTGCAGCTTCTGCCTCGAGAGCAGTGACTGGAGGCTGATGCGGAGCCTGAAACCCCAGCTCACAGGGCTCACAGGGTGCCCTGGGAGGAGTTTTGCTGAGTGCTGAGTTCTCAGGGTTCACTCCAAGAATTTCTCCCCCCAGCCTCAGGATTCTGGTCCCCAGGGTGCCTGCCCCATGCTCACTCACATCCATATCATTGTGCGTCCTCTTGTGCAGCAGGACTAGGTCTTTGAGGAGGGTTCCGAGAAAGGGAATGATGCCTGTGTCATTGGGGAGGGAGTGGTGATGAGCACCCACCCACAGGTGGCCTGCCAGTCCTGTGCCCCAGAATCTCATCACCCCTGTCTCCTAGACCCCTACTCAAGGTCTCCCACTTGGAGCAGCCAGAGACCTTCAGCTCCCTCCTTCAATTCTCTCCCTCTCCTCCCCCAGTTGCACCCATGGCCACCTAGAGCCCTGGGAGGTTCACAGGTCACAGTGTCTGTGGTCCCTGGCCCCATTCTTCCCTAAGGGCAGGCTGAGACCAGCTCTTCCAGCGCCTTGCCCTGGTGCCTCTGATGAGGGCATTTGAGGCACCAGCTACAGGAAGGAGGGCCTAAGAGGAGGCTGCTGTTCTGCTGATGGGGAGGCCCCAGCTGGGAGTGAGGCCCTGCCCTCTGTCCTGGGGGCCCTCCTCACTCACACTAAAGCAGGCTCACCTTCCTTTTCCGCTGCCTCATCTGGACCCTCTGGGGATTTCTTTCCGGGGTGGCCAGCTTGGAGATCCCCACCTGCCACGGTCAGGAGAAGGTCAGTGAGACCATCCTCCCCTCACTCAGCTATTCCCCGGATCCTGACCTCGCACAGGGGACACGTGGCCAGAGTCAGCTGGCTCAGTACTACAGTCACTCAGTGAGCTCTGGTTCTAGACCCACCCCTGTGTCCTGTATCTATTGCTGTGTCACTTGGGGCATGTAGCTCAGCCCCTCGTTTGTCTGGAGACCCTGCCCCAGCTGTCCACACCATACACCAGCAGCAGGGGCCTGGCTTTCTGAAGAATTTCTGGCTGCTTTGGGGAAAGAAGGAAGCCCCCCTACTACCACATTGCCGCATCATCTGGTGGAAGCTCCATAACCAGAGGGACCACCACAGAGCCAGAGCCCAGTTAACTCTCCAGCTCATCCCTGCTGAACAGCCAGCAAAGCCCCATGGCCAGAGCTCCTGCCAGCACCCACCTGCCCCCGGACAGACCCTTCTCTCTTCTGGACAGGACTGGCGACTGGTATATTTCAGGTAAATGTTCAGTGAGAAAATTAACCAAAGAAAACCTGGCCTGGTAACCTTTCCAAATTCACCTCTTTTTCTGACCTCTAAACATTGCCCCCCATCTCCAGCCCTCTTTTACCTTTATTACCTTTTTCCCATATTATGCCAGCATCTCAGGCACACAGTTGTTCATAAGCTCTGGAGCTTTCTCTATGCAGAGGGGAAAGAAAGAAGGATAAATAAGGGAGTAACAGCGAGGAGGATGAGTTCACATTCCTTTAAAGGGGAATGCAAAGGATCCAAACTGGCAGGATTCGTGTTTCCTCTGGCTTCCTGATTCCCAGGTGCTCTACAGGACTAGGGCGGGCGCTGTCCTGCTGTTCACCTGGCCCAGCCCCATTTCACCTGGGAAGCTCAGGTTCTCAGTTTAGATGTGCTGTGTAGGAGACATGGGAATATCTCCAATGTGGCAAAACCTGTGCCCCACAGTTAAGAAAACTTGGCCCAGAGTTAGACATTCGGGGCGAACATCCCAATGGACTGAGAGACCCTGCCCGACAGCCCCTCCCTACCTTCAGAGCCCCTGGCCTCAACTCCCCTCCCAGGGTAGTTAGGGAAAATTGCAGACCCAGGAGAGATGCTGGGTGCACCGCAGGTGACAGGGGCCCACCCACCTGGATACTGCCCTCCAGGTTTTCTTGAGCCAATGGATGGGCGTACTCTTGAGAGCTGTGACGATGGCGTGCAATGATGAGTAGTTTTTCAGGGTTATGCACTCCCGGGGAGGGTAGAGGATGCACTGTGAGGAGGGGAGTTGGAACCCCCAGCCCCAGGAGCAGCCCCTCTGCTAACCTTTCCCCTCTGGAGGGGCAGAGGCTCAGGGAGGCACAGGAGAGCAATCTGGCCCCAGTGAGTTTCACACACAGGGAGGACGATTATAGTCTAACCTAAGGTAGGTTTCTAGATGGGAAGTGTGTCCGGCCACTGGGCATGGAAGTCAAGGTCAGTGCGTCCCTGACAGGAAGGGGCTGTTCAGGGACTTGGACCTTGTTCAGCAAACTTGAGATCTGACAGAGGAGAAAACGAGTGTCCTGGGCCCTCCCACGATTTACCGTGGCGACCTGGATCCAGAACCCAAGCACCCTGGCCCTCTCTTAGACCCTTCCACGACTGGTTTACCCTGGCCACCTGGATCCACAGCTCCAGCACCCTGACTCTGTCCAGGGCCTTCATGGGGCGGGTCCCCAGGCATGTAGTTATTACAAAATGCATCACACTATGAAAGTGAGTGAGGGCAGCGCAGACTGGGTCCCCCCTGGACCTTGTCTGTCTTCTCTCACACAATCAAACTGGAGCCCAGGCATTCCCAGGGCAGCACGTTCTTGAATTGCTCCTGGGAGGGAGAGAGATGCACATGGGAATGGCCCACGTCAGCTCTGAGTGTGCAGTCACCCCCTGTCCCAGGCAGGTGACCATATTCTGAGCTTTGGAATTGGCTGTCCCAGACTAGTCGGAGCCCCAGGTTTCATTGCCCTTTCACTGAGGGCACCACATGCATAGAGCAGGACAAGTAGAGAACAGTGTCTGGTATGTTCCCCCAGGCCATCCTCACGGACCCCACAATCCACGAGGTGGCTGAGCCTTGCCCTTGCTGAGGCCACCTCTTCCGCCACCTGCTTGGCCCTCTGGGCCTTTTTTCCATTGAGATGCGCTTTGCCTGTGGCAGCCACCTCCAGGGGCTCAGGGCCGGGGTCTGGTATGAAATGGAGTATGTGCCAGGTGTGTAGTAAGTTCTGATGCTGGTGAGGCCCCCTGGGCAGGGGTTGAGCAGCCTGGGGTCCTGCTCAGTGGGCTACTCCTGCATCAAGAGGGCCAGGCCCCCACCCTGTGCTCTGTCCCCTTCCCATGGGATGTGCACAGCAGCTGTGTGCAGCTGCCACAGACTCAGGGACAGTATCTACAGAAAGACCTCATCTAGGTAGCATGGCTCCCAAGACATGGACCAGGGTGGGGCGAGATCGTTGGTCTCTGGTCAGGGAAGGGGTTCTGAGCAGCTGCTCACCGCATCCATGAGCGTCAGCTGTTCGGCCAGATGTCTGGCTGTGTAGGCCATGATGCGAGACGGCCCCGCCCAGTATGGCTTTTTCTTAAGCACAGCACAGGGAGGGTAGAGCCCTGGAATTGACTCTGGTTGTGCCTTTCACGTTGTCACTGGCGGTGGCTGTCCTAGGTGCTGGTGCTGACCTTGACCCTGGTCCGGGTGCTGGCTCCATATACAATGGCAGATCCAGGGCTGCAGGTGCCCCTGGCTCCAGAGCAGACCTCTGCTCTCCCAGACCCACTGGGGCTGGCTCTAGGGCTGGAACTGGGAGTGCCTGTTTATCTGGAGATTGAGCAGCAGACGCAAAAGGAGATGAAGTCAGTGGCATCTGTCACTCCCTACTGGGTTATCCAAACACACCATTTCCTCCCCCCACCAGAAAAGGGAATTTCAGCCCCAAACTCCACCCTCGGGAAGCTGGTCAACTGTGGCCATCTCACCCTCTGTGTCTGCCTCTTTGGGCTCCAGTTGCTCCAGCCAGGCAAGACCAATGATTGCTAGATTCCCCAGGTGTGATATGGACGGGGTGACCTCTATACAAGCCACCTCCAACATGAGCCCTGCAACGTTCAGAGGCTGGTCCAATACCATGGGGTATCCTTCTGGCCAGGAGATGCAGATGGAAGAAGTGGTTCTGGGGGTGGCAAGTGGAAGCTGAGTCAGAGAGGCCTGTCCTGTCCTCCCAGACCCTTCCCAGGACACTCCTGTGTGGTTATGGGTTCCTGGGCCTACACCTCCAGTCTGGAGGACAGCCTGACCTCTCCCAGCTGTCTCTGTTGCCCTGGCAGGGACAGAACTGGTCATGGATCAGGAATGGACACACCATTGTGGACCTTGGCTTCCCACTGCTATTGTCACCCCAGGGCAACCACATGGTCCTCTGCATCCCTGGGCCCTCAGGGCTGTAGCTGGAGGCCAGATTGTGAGCAGGGTGCTCATCATCACTCCAGTCTGGGCTCCCTGATGCTGCGGTCAGGGACGGGGTGTGGGGTGGAGGAGACAAGCAGAGCTGGGAAGCAACTGTGCTGAGGATGGGCCCAACAGAGCCAGCTCTGAGCCCCACCTCTCCTCTCTGCAGGGACCTAGGACCCCACCCACACCTCTTCCTGAGTCATTTCTTCCCTAAAATCTCCTGACCTCAGCCCTGTCATGCGAGTCCTAAAGTGGGTGAGACCCAGGTACTCTCCCCAGCCACAGTCCACAGAGTTCCCATACTCTGAGGGGACAGGGAGTTCTGTCATTGGACTCCAAATGCATGGCTTTTGAGTTGCTCCTGGGGTTTGTGATCCTGGCCCGAATCTGGGATTTGCCTCCATAAGGAAGATGCCGGGAGGTCCTCCAGGAGGAGGAACTGACCTCCTGGTGTCTGCTCTGATTTCCTGTCTCCCTGCACAGAGCTGCGACCCAAGGACCGTCATCTTCTTTGTTCAATTAAATTAAACTAAGTTTCTAGAACGTGCCTACACAAAGCGGCTGGTTAACGAAGGACTCCGACAGAGCCTTTCCACATATCTGAGTGGTCCTGGGGACTCTTTCCCCACCCCAGGAAACCCTGTTCTCTCAAGGACAGAGACCAGCTGGAAGGAAACTCAAACCTCTATAAGTGGGACCAGGTTTGCTCTCTCTGTGCTTTTCCCACTCAGGGAGGGGTGTGGGCTACTGAGGTGTGAGGCAGACAGCCCATTCTGTGAGGAGAGAGACAGATGGTCAATGTGAATAGCCACAGCACCCCATGAAGCCTGTCCACAGAGTCAGCAGCGAGGGACCCACCTGCCGCCTCTTATTCCATTTACTCCCCACCTAAACCTCATGAACTTTGTCCTTTGACCACTCCAATTTCAGAAGAGTAACATGAGGCTCAGGGGAGCTGCAATGACATCCACAGACACAGTTGGAAGGTGGCGGTCAGCACTGTGCCTTGGACACTCACCTCCTGAACCGTTTTTCCAAGAACCATGACACGGTGCCGACATCCAGGTAGGAGCCCTGGGAGGTGGTGAAGGAGATGGTTCGAGCCGGAAAGACCAGAACCAGGGAGCTCACCAGCATCTCCCTGGTGGCTGGCTAGGAGGTCCTCATCAGTTTGAGCTCCCTGAAGTAGAGGGTGGACTCACTTCCATTCTAGCAGGGACAAAGAGAGACACACAATCAGTGACTCTGACCCTCCATAGAACAGGGTCTGATCCTCAATGCAGGAAGTTCCAGCCTTTCAGAGGCTTGTGCCATTAGAAGTCGTGGGTGTCCAGGACTCCACACTTTTCATGTAAAATGTGATGGGCACAAAGAGCTGCACGAAACCACTGACACCTTCCAGGCTGCTTCAGAAGGGTTGTTAGGGAGAACAACAATGCCCTGCTCAGACACCCTGTATGAAGAACATTGTGCCAGTGAGTCCCCAAATGTTCCTCTGTGTGCAGATGAGAAAATTCAGGCTCCGGGATGTCACGGTGTCACATGGCTGTCACCAGCACGTGGGTCAGAGCTGCGGTCCTCCCAGGGAGGGCTGCATGAATATTCCCCTGAGCTCGCAGAGGCTCAGCCTGCTCCCACTTGGGGAGAGGGTCTTGGGACAGCCTGTTTTCCCCCTCTCTGTAGACATAATGCACAGGGCCAGGCGTCCTAGGAGAGGCTTCTCCACTGAGAATAGTGGAAATGTCTGTCTTTGTTACATTAAACGGAGTCTTGGGAAACAGCCTCAGCAATTCTGGGCCTGGCATAGGGGCAAATGCCGTGAGACCCCAGGGTGGAAGAAAGCTGGTTACAGGGCCACGGGGCTGAGCAGGTGACTCAGGGGAGAGAAATCCCAAATGGGTATTAGGACACTGAAAGGTGACTCCCAGGTGTCAGTGGCGAATCTGGATGTGATGGTATTTCCTACCAAACCTAGCTTGGAAAACACTTAAAACAATCTTAACACCAGCGAGGCTGACTACAGAGCAGCAGCAACATTCAAAGACCACTGGTAACCTGTCTGTGCCACAGGAGGTCTGGAAGTTGGACTGGCCACAGCCGATACAACTTTCCACATGTAAACTGTTGCCCAGCGCCCCCTTCCTGGGAGCCCATCTGAGCACGTCATAGGCCTAAATTCATACCTTCATTTCCGATGGCCTGACCCTCAGAACGTGACTGCATTAGGACCAAAGGTCCTTGTAGCTATATGTCCCTAATCCCATATGACTGGTGTCCTTACAAGAGGAGGTGCTAAGGACACAGAGAGGCAGGACAGAGGACCTTGCTGTGAATGCAGAAATGGAAGGTGGCCACAGAAGCCGAGGAGAGAGGCCTCCGAGAGAGAAACCTCCCCAAGCCGGCAGCTTCACGCGGGACTTCCAACCTCTAGAACGGAGAAAAGGCAATTTCTGTTGACAGAGCCCTTCAGCCTTGGGGCTGAGTTCTGCCAGCCCCCCTAAACTGTCCCAGTCAATTGGGACACACAGCACGTTCCCTGCAGCATGGCTGACTGAGAAATAAGATTGTGTCCCGTCAAGCTCCACCGGCATTGAAAAGCTGGATGTATCGCAGGGGGAAATGGCCTTCCAGACCGCAGAGCTCCTGCCCAATGCGGCTATAAGGAGCTGTTCCCAGAGAGCCCTGGGTTGGGTCGTTAAAGCCCTGTGAGAGCAGCAGCCACATGGGGGAGTCCCTTTGCAGACAATAGCGTGCAGTAGCTTTATCTCTTTGTGTGTGTGACTCCCTCCCATTTTGTATAGCCCCCCACCCCCTAGATAGTGTTGATTGTTAAGTATTGGAGAAGGCTGAAGGGGAAGCGAGCTGCCTGCCTGCCCCTGGAGAGGCTTGGGCTGGCTCGTTAAAGCCCGTAAGAGCAGCAGGCACATGGGGAAGTCTCCCTGGACTAGTGTAAAGTGAAAACTACGGGAAGCATTTTCTCTGACATCCTCACAAGTATGTGAGCAGGGGTGGTGCATATTACAGAGTTGCGACTGGGGACGCACGAAGGCCGGATTCTTTAGGGAGGGGATTGTGGGTCAGTCACGTGCTAAAACTGCCAAGGACAGAGCCTGGGGTATCCCTTTTTGGGTCTGTGCCCATTCTCACCCCAGTTCTGTGCTGGCCGTGGTTGGTGACCTGGTGCACCTGCTCTTCATCCAAGGAGAGGGAATTTTTGGAGTCCTCCAGGGGCTCCTCACGGATCTCTTGCGTGGAGCTCTGCAAAGGGAGGGCCCGAAGCCAGACTGAGAGGCATCAACAGCTGCCTGGCACTCTGTACAGGGGAATCCCCCTAGGAGGTGCTGCTCCCCAGAACAGGCACAGTGGAGCATCTGAACAGACCTCCCACTAGGGAAGAAACCAGATGACAGCTTGAAGTTTTGGGAATGACATCTGAGTAGACAAACTTGTCCTTGACACTCACCTTTCTGTCCCACCAGCCAGGACCTGGGATCCTGGGGTAGGAACCTGACAGCCCCACCAGGTTTCCCATAGCTGACAACCTGCTCTTCCTGTTCAGTAGGGGTCCCCGTGTCTCTTCCTTCCCCAAACATAGTGATACCTGGCAAGTGGACCTGCCCAGATGGCCTCACAGGTGAGACCGTGCCTGAAAGAGCCTCCCTGGGGCTGCCCGATATTACCTGTAGATGCTCCCTGCCAGGTTGCCAGAGGTAACAGGTACAGAGGGTGAGCCAACATCGGTAGAGTCTGAGAAGGCCCCCACTTCGGGTGCTCCAGATGTGAGAATAACTGGAAGGTGCGATGCAGCAGGAGAACATCTTGCTCTCTTGAGCATCTCCCACCAAACGAGCCAGACACAGGCCTGTCTCCAGAAAGTGGGTGCCTAGCTACCAAGGGTTCTAAGTTCTGTTGGGGTCTGTCACCAAGGAAGTGAGGTCACTTTTCCAAGATTCCACAGCTGGGCCCTCACCCTGTTCCCCAGGTCAACGCCTCACCTGTACACTATTATACAAATAGCCCCCTCAATGTGCGGTTGCCCACACAGAGGAGACAGGGCTGGGTCACAAGCTCCTTTCCTTACCTTGTGTGTGACCCTAGACAAGTCCTGTGTGTTTCAGTTCTGTCCTACAGTCAAATACGTGCACAGTGGGGCCCATACTATGCTGTTTCCTAGAGAATTCATCAAGTGTATGAAAATAACAGAAAACTCATAATGTGTTGTCACCTGTAAACACAAAGACTTATGGGTGGAAGAATCACAAGAAGGGGTGGAAACAGAACACTGAATGGTACCAGTTGATGAGGTTATACAAAAAGCCCACCAGCTGTTTGAAACAGCTACAAGTTTACCGTGTTCTGGTATTAAAGTGATTTGAATTCTTTGGGAGAAAAAAAAGAAGCATATCTATTCTAATCCCTCAGAGCACTCTAAGGCAGGGGAATGGAACTGCACAGGTGTGAGTTTCCATCTTCCTTAGACTGTCATTGTCTGAGTTTCATATAATTTTGATACCCCATCACTTCAAAGCAGTGATAGTAGAAGTGTAAGTCAATCACTTTACAAATAACCCAGGGACATGGAGAGAAAAAGATGGACTCCTAACCATCTCTCCAACTGCATAGCATTCTAGAGAGAATTACTGTAGAAACTGAGAAGTAGATTGTGGAGGGAGATTATACAAATCTGGAGCCCAGCAATATGTACATCTATTACAGTGTAAATGCAGAAATTGTTCCATTTGAAAATGAACATGTATCCCAAGTGGACCAATAAATATTGTAGAAGATTTAATCAATTCTTAACAGACATTATATGTATTCACTATATTAAACTATAAAACAAGATATCCTTAAAGGATGTTTTATTCCAGAACTTAAGAAAAAGTTCCATAAGAAAATTTTTTATATTTAATGAGAATGTCTCCAATTCAAAAATGATCATGTGTAGCTTAAACAAGGGAAGGTATTTTGATTTAGCCTTGGTGTAATGATAGGTTGAAATTATAGTGATGAAGAAAATCCCTCAAAGAAAATAAGACTATGCCTTCCATGATACTACTGGCACCAGATTATCCACTTTGATAAGTTTTGAATTTCTCTCTCAATTCCTTCGTGTTTTTTTTTTTTTTTTGACAAGATCATAATGTAAAAAGTGTCTTAAAGGGACCACAAAATATGTGAGCAAGTAGTAAATATTGCTATACACCATTTCAAGTTTTCAACTATGATTTTTATTAAAGTTAATTTCTCAAAATATGTAATGATCTTACAAAATAAGTGATTTTTTTTTTTTGACACAGAGTCTCACTATGTTGCCCAGTAGAGTACTGTGGCATCATAGCTCACAGCAATCTCCAACTCTTGGGCTTAAGGGATTCTCTTGTCTCAGTCTCCCAAGTAGCTGGGACTTAAGGCGCCTGCCACAACGCCCACCTATTTTTTGGTTGGAGTTGTCGTTGTTGTTTGGCAGGCCTGGGCTGGGTTTGAACCCGCCAACTCCAGTGTATATGGCTGTACCATAGCTGCAGAGCTACAGATGCCCAGCCACAAAATATGATTTTACAAAAAAAAAAGAAATACAAATTTATTAAAAATAAAATCTCCTAGAATTTTACTTGAGGGAATTATATCTAGTTCAACTAGCAAAATGGCATTATTTGGTTTCATACTTGAAATTTGTAAATATTCATTCATTTATTTATTCACTCATTCATTTCCTAGACACATCGCACTCTGTCACCCTGGGTAGAGTGCTGTAGCATCATACCTCACAGCAACTTCAAACTCTTGGGCTTAAGCTATTCTCCTACCTCAGCTTCCCTACTAGCTGAGATTACTGGCGCCTGCCAGTACACCTGGCTAATTTTTCTACTTTTAGTAGAGATGGGGTCTTCATCCTTCTCAAGCTGTTCTTGAACTTCTGAGATCAAGCAATCCACCCACCTGGGCCTCCCAGAGTGCTGGGATTACAGGTATAAGCCACCACACCCAGCAGAAATATGTAAACATTGTAATAACTATTCTCAATCTGAGCTAAAGAAAAACGCACTCGGAAAGCTAAAAGCACATGGGAACTTGGCAGCATGACCTGCTTGGTAATAGTAAAGTAGAAATGAGCAGGAATCCGGAGCCAGGAGTTGGCCTCACGAGCCTTCCTTGAACAGTATTCTCAATAGGACTAATAAAATAAATGTGTATTAGCACAATTAAGAGGTCTTTATACACACATGGATGTTCATGTGGTGGGAAATCTGTGGCCATCTTGATCCATGTATGCAACCTTTTAACTGAATCCAAATTATACAGAGCCAATCCTTTTCATAAAGAGATTTATTCTGTGAAATTTAGATTTGGTCCAGGGGCCATACCCTACCAGAAGGCTCCTCAATTCATAAAGTAAACCCTAATGGATAGGAACAACTTGATATCTCTCTGCACTATAATAGTTGGATATTTTAACACCCCTTTGACAATTTTGGATGGATCTGCCAAACAAAGAAATATTACACTTAAACCTGATCCTAGAGCAAATGGACTTTACAACCTCTACAGAACATTTCACCCTAAAAAAACTGAATATACACTCTTCTCTTCAGCCCATGGATCATCCTTCAAAATAGACTGTATCTAAGGACATCTCAGCATATTTAAAAAATAGAAATTATTCCTTGTATCTTTTTTCTTTCTGGGTTTTATTTTTTTTAATTAAATCATAAAGAGGTAGATCATGAATACATTAATGCATTTAGGGGGTACAATGTACTAATTATATATACAATTTGGAATGCTTACATCACACTGGTTAATATATCCCTCACCTCATTTACTTTATTATTTTAAGATATTTATACTCTATACTTAATAGATCTTGGGCCACCATAGAATAAAAGTTGAACTCAATGGCAACAGGTATCTTCATACTCAAATAAAGACATAGGAAATAAATAATAGTTTAGTTAATTTTTAGCCTATTACTAATAGGCTGAATGATAGGTGGGTCAAAGATGAGATTAAGAAGGAAATCACCAAATTTTTGAAACAAAAAGATAATAAGACACAAATTATCAAAAACTGTGGGATACTGTCTTTTCTCTCTCTGCCCCTCTCCCACATATCTATCTATCTCTTGCTCCTCTTTCTTCTCTCTCCTCTCTCCCCCTTTCTCCCCCCTTTCCCTCTCTGTCTCTTTCTCTCTCTCTCCCTTTTCCCTCCTCCTTAATGGTGCTCTGCAGCATCCCCTGCCAATAAAGACCTCTCGTACAAGCAAAATAAACAAAAACGAAAACAAAAACAAAAACAAAAAACTGTGGGATACTGCAAAGGCAGTCCTAAGAGGTAAATTTATAGCATTGGAAGCCTTCATCAAGAAAACAGAAAGAGGAAGCCAACTACTTCATGGATCGTCTCAAGCAACTGGAAAAGGAAGAACCTTCCAACACCAAAACTGGCAGAAGAAAAGAAATAACCAAAGGGGCATAATTAAATGAAGTTGAAAACAAAAGAGTCATTCAGAAGATCAAGGAAACAAAAACTTGGTTTTTTGAAAGATTAATAAAATTGATAAACGTTTGGCCAACTAAACCACAAATAGAAAAGTAAAATCTCTAATATCATCTATCAGAAATGATAAAGGAGAAGTAACAACAGACACTTCAGAGATTCAAAAAATCTTCAATGATTACAAGAAAAATCTCTACTTCCAGAAATATGAAAATCTGAAGGAAATGGACCAATACCTGGAAGCACACCACCTTCTTAGACTCTCCAGAGAGAATTAGAAATCTTGAATAAACCTATATCCATCACTGAAATAGCATCAACAATTGATAACCTCCCAAAAAGGAAAAGGCTGGGACCAGATGGCTTCACATCTGAATTCTATGAAAGCTTTCAAGAGTAACTAGTACGTGCATTATACAAGCTTTTCCAAAGCATAGAAAAAGGTGGAATTCTTCCCAACACATTCTATGAAGCAAATGTTCCCCTTATCCCCAAACCAGGAAAGGCTCCATCAAAGAAAGAAAATTATGGACCAATATCATTAATGAATTTTGATGCAAAAATATTCAATAAGATCTTAGCAAACAGAATTCAACAACACATCAAAAAAATTACACACCATGATCAAGTTGGTTTTATTCCAGGGTTACAGGTTACAGGTTACAGGGTTGGTTCAACATACACAAATATATAAATGTAATATATCACATCAATAGAATAAAAAACAAAGACCACATTATTCTCTCAATTGATGCAGAAAAAGCCTTTGATAATATCCAGCATACTTTCATGATCAGAACATTTAAGAAAATAGGTATAGAAGGGATATTTCTTAAACTGATAGAGACCATCTACAGCAAACCCACAGCCAATATCATATTGAATGGTATAAAATTGAAAACATTTCCACTTAGATCAGGAATGAGGCAAGGATGCCCACTGTCTCCAGTGCTAGTCAACATAGTACTGGAAGTCTTAGCCATCACAATCAGGCAAGAGAAGGCGACCAAGGGTATCAAAATAGGGTCAGAGGACATCAAACTCTCACTGTTCACTGATAATATGATCCTTTACCTGAGAAATCCCAGGGTCTCAACTTCAAAACTCTTAGAAGTGGTCAAAAAATGAAACAGCATTTCAGGATACCAAATCAATACTTACAAGTCAATATCTTTTATGTATGCCAACAATGGTTAAGCTGAAAATACTCAAAGACTCAATTCTTTTACAATAGTGCCATAGAAGATGAAATATCTTGGAATTTACCTAACAAAGGATGTGAAATATCTCTATAAAGAGAACTATAAACTCTGAGAAAAGAAATAGCTGAAGATGTTAACAAATGGAAAAACAAACTGTGCTCTTGGCTGGGAAGAATCAACATTGTCAAAATGTCCATATTACCCAAAGCAATCTACAGATTTACTGCAATCCCTATTAAAGCACCATTGTCATACTTTCAAGAACTTGAAACAATAGTACTTCGTTTTATATGGAATCAGAAAAAACCTCAAATAGCAAATACATTACTCAGAAATAAGAACAAAGCAGGAGGTATCATGTTACAAGACTTCAGGCTATACTATAAATCTATAGTGATCAAAACAGCATGATACTGGAACAAAAACAGAAAGGTAGATTTATGGTACAGAATAGAGAACCAAGAGATGAACCCAGCTACTTATCATCATTTGATCTTGGACAAGACGGATGGCTTCACACCAGAATTATATCAAACCTTCCAAGAAGAGCTTATTTCTGTACTGCAGAAATTGTTCCAAAAAACTGACAAGGAAGGAATCTTCCCCAACATGTTCTACAAAACACGTTCTACATCACCCTGATACCAAAACCAGGAAAAGACCCAATTAAAAAGGAGAATTTCAGACCAATTTCACTAATTAATATAGATGCAAAAATTCTCAACAAAATCTTAGCCAAGAGATTATAGTTTATCATGTATGAACAAAGTCATACATCTTGATCAAGTAGGTTTCATCCCAGGGATGCAAGGTTGGTTTTATGTACGCAAGTCCATAAACGTTATTCAACGTATCAAAAGAGGCACAACCAAAGACTATATGATCCTCTCAATAGATGCAAAAAAAGCATTCTATAAAATCCAGGATCCTTTTCTAATTAGAACACTGAGGAGTGTAGGCATAGGTGGCACATTTCTTAAGCTCATCAAAGCTATCTACGACAAACCCACAGCTAATATTTTACTGAATGGAGTAAAACTGAAAGCTTTTCCTCTTAGAACTGGAGCCAGACAAGGTTGTTCCTCTGTCACCATTACTATTTAACATAGTGCTGGAAGTTCTAGCCAACATAATTTGACAAGACAAGAAAATTAAGGGCACCCAAATGGGAGCAGAGGAGGTCAAACTCTCCCTCTTTTCTGATGATATGATCTTATACTTTGAGAAGCCTGAGGACTCAACCACAAGACTCTCAGAAGTCATCAAAAAATACAGTAATGTCTCAGGATATAAACTCAATGTCCACAAGTCAGTTGCCTTTGTATACGCCAACAACAGCCAAGATGAGAGCTTAATTAAGGACAGAACTGCCTTCACCATAGCCCCAAAGAAAATGAAATACTTAGGAATATATATACCTGACAAAAAAGGAGAAGGATCTCTATACAGAAAATTAGGGAACCCTAAGAAAGGAAATAGCAGAGGACTTTAACAAATGAAATGACATACCATGATCATGGCTGGGAAGAATCAACATTGTTAAAATGTCTATACTTCCCAGAGCAATCTACTGATTCAACGCCATCCCTATTAAAATACCAAATCCCATTTTCAAGACTTGGAAAAACTGATTCTGGGTTTTTGTGCAACCAGAAAATACCCCGTATAGCTAAGGCACTTCTTAGTAATAAAATCAAAGCCAGGGACATCACCATACCAGATTTTAGGCTGTACTATAAGGCCATAGTGGTCAGGACAGCATGGTACTGGCACAAAAATAGAGACATAGACATTTGGAATCGAATAGAAAACCAGGAAATGAAACCAACACCTTATAACCACAAAATCTTCAATAAACCAAACAAGAACGTCCACTGGGTGAAAGAATCCCTATTCAATAAATGATGCTGGGAGAATTGGATATCCACATGTAAAAGACTGAAACTGAACCCATAGCTTTCTCCACTTATCATTTATTCAAGATGGATCAAGGACTTAAAATTAAGGCAAGAAATGATAAAAATCCTCAAAGAAAGAATAGGAAAAGCACTGGAAGATATCAGCCTGGTGAAAGACTTTATGAAGAAGACTGCCATGGCAATAGCAACAATAGCAATAATAAACAAATGGGATTTAATTACATTGAAAAGCTTCTGTACAGCCAAGGAGACAACAACCAAAGAAAATAGACAACCTATCCAATGGGTGAGGATATGTACATGTTTTGAATCAGACAAAAGCTTAATAACTAGGATCTATACAGAACTTCAATTAATCCACAAGAAAAAAAATGAACAATCCCATACATCAATGGGGAAGAGAGATGAACAGAACCTTCTCTAAAGAAGACAGATGAATGGCCAGCAAACACATATAAAATGCTCTTCATCCCCAATTATTAGAGAAATGTGAATTAAAACCACCCTGAGATATCATTTAACCCCAGTGAGAATGGCCCATATCACAAAATCTCAAACTGCAGATGCCGGCACAGATGTGGAAGGAAAGGAACACTTTTACACTGCAGGTTGGACTGCAAACTAATACAACCTTTTTGGAAGGAAGTAGGGAGAAACCTCAAAGAACTCAACCTAGACCTCTCATTTGATCTTTCAATCCCATTACTGGGCATCTGTCCAGGAGAAAGAAAAAAAAAAAAAAAAGAAAGAAAAACATTTAAAATAAAAATTTGTGGTAGAAACAATTTCATTTAAATAAATGATTTGTTTGACTTTCACATTGAAGGCCCAGAATGAGTGCTGCCTCCTTTGTAGAGTCTTTTCTAACATAACTATAGGATTGGTCATGAGACCTCCTTTGACCCATGGAACTTTATCAAGCATGATGGTAAAAGAGACCTGTTAGGTACATGCACACAGGGGCTTATCTTCTTGGAATGTTCCTTCTTCTTCTTCTTCTTTTTCTTTTTTTTTTTATTAAATCATAGCTGCGTACATTAATGCAAGGGGTACAATGTGCTGGTTTCATATACAATCTGAAATGCTTTCATCAAACTGTTTAACATACCCTTCATGGCATTTTCTTAGTTATTGTATGAAGACAGCTGTATTCTGCATTTAGTAAGTTTCACCTGTACCATTCTAAGATGCACCATACGTGTGGCCACACCAATTACCCTCCCACCACCCCAACCTCCCCCAACCCCACTCTCAGCATATTCTTGTGCTATAGTTGGGTTATAACCTTCATATGAAACCTTTAAATTAGCTTCATAGTAGGGCTGAGTACATTGGATACTTTTTTCTTCCATTCTTGAGATACTTTGCTAAGAAGAATATGTTCCAGCTCTATCCATGTAAACATGAAAGAAGTAAAGTCTCCATCTTTCTTTAAGGCTGTATAGTATTCCATGGTATACATGCACCACAATTTATTAATCGATTCATGGCTCGATGGGCACTTGGGCTTCTTCCATGACTTAGTGATTCTGAATTGGGCTGCAATAAACTTTCTGGTACAGATGCCTTTGTTATAATGTGAATTGTGGTCTTCTGGGTATAATGGAATTATAAGGTCGGATGGAAGGTCTGTTTTTAGATATCTAAGTATTCTCCAAACATCCTTCCAAAAGGAACGTATTAGTGTTCATTCCCACCAGCAGTGTAGAAGTGTTCCCTTCTCTTCACATCCATGCCAACATCTCTGGTTTTGGGATTTTGTCATGTGGGCTAATTTTACTGGAGTTAGGTGATATCTCAAAGTAGTTTTGATTTGCATTTCTCTGATGATTAAGGATGATGAGCATTTTTACATGTGTCTATAGGCTGTGTGCCTGTCTTCTTTGGAGAAGTTTCTCTTCAAGTCCTTTGCCCTCCCTGAGATGAGATCACTTGTTCTTTCCTTGCTAATATGTTTGAGTTCTCTGTGTTTTCTGGTTATTAAACCTTTGTCAGAGGCATAACTTGCAAATATTTTCTCCCATTCTGAGGTCTGTCTGCTTGCTATACTTACTATGTCCTTGGCTATACACAAGCTTTTTAGTTTGATCAGGTCCCAGGAGTGTATTTTTGATTCTACTTCAATTGCCTGGGGAGTCCTCCTCATAAAATATTCACCCAAGCCAATTCCTTCAAGAGTTTCCCCTGCACTTTCTTATAATATTTTGATAGTTTAATGTCTTAAGTTTAAATCTTTAATCCAGTGAGAGTCTACCTTAGTTAATGGGGAGAGATGTGGGTCCAGTTTTAGTCTTCTACAGGTCACCAGCCAGTTCACCCAACACCATTTGTTAAATAGGGAGTCTTTTCCCACTGAATGTTTTTAATTAGTTTGTCAAAGATCAAGTAACGGTAAGTAGCTGGATTCATCTCTTGGTTCTCTATTCTGTTCCAAACATCTACTTCTCTGTTTTTGTGCCAGTACCATGCTGTTTTGATCACTATTGATTCATAGTAGAGTCTCAGGTCTG
>CAUYRH010160710.1:0-52106 GCA_963574655.1 Perodicticus potto
CTCTGGTGCATCTTAGAAGGGTACAGGCAAAACTTACTAAATGCAGAATAGAAACGTCTTCATACAATAACTAAGAAAATGCCATGAAGGCTATGTTAAACAGTTTGATGAAAACATTTTAGATTGTATATGAAACCAGCACATTGTACCCCTTGATTGCACTAATGTACACAGCTATGATTTAGTAAAAAAAATCATAAAAAATAAAAATAAAAAATAATTCTGAAGTACCAAAACCCTGATGGCCATGCCTGAGAATTTGTCCCCATAGCACCTGGCTCAGAACATAGTAGGAACACAGCTCTGTGCCTCAGCCAAAGTCCCAGTTCTTTTGTACAACTCTGTTCATAGAATGTCTTTCTCTGAGTTATGTAGGAGAGTTTTAGGTTGGCTTTTATTTCACTGATGAACTTCAGATCGATTTAAGTTCTCACAAACCTTTGACTGTTGAGAGACAATTCTTCACGAGTCTTTCATGTTTCTGATGTCTTCAAGCATAGGCAAAAACAAATGCTTTGCATCAAGACTGTCTTTCAAGGATGTTTGTATTGCAGACAACCTTGGGAAAACAGAGATGATATCTCCCTTCAGAGGAAGAGCAGGTATATTTACCATCAAATAAAAATAAAGATAATGTCTCCTTTTGTGACAAACCTCAATATAAAAGACTATAATGTGCAAAATAAAAGATTTAGGTTTCTTAAGCTTGGGACCCCTCACCTGTAACACAGTCACTGCATGTGCTGATGTCACTTGACACTCTTCATGTTCTCCTGCGGGAACTGCAGTTAGGTGAACTTAATGCAAAACTGATGATACTCTTGCTATTGCTATGGTTGTGAATAATACATTGCTCTTTGTCTCTGACCCAGGAGTCTCATGTCTTCCACCAGGTTCTGTGATTCTATGGCATGATAAGCTTATAGCTTTCAATAAGCTACTAGATACTTCATAGTTTTTGACATCTACATTTTGAGAATCATAGTCCTATAGATGTCTCAATATCTCATAAAATTATCAAATGACATTAGGCAAAGGTATGTCATGGATGAACTTTAGGGATTCTTGAGGGTGATCAAAGTGATTAAAGACAGGAATTTTATGTTATACCATTATTCTATGATACATGAGGGAGGATACTAAGAATTGAATATCCATAAACTTTTAAATAAAATTGTTTCAAAATTGTAATTAAGAAACCTGAGCTTGCTTCTTTGAACACAAGTTTTATATCAAGTTTTTGAAATGAAGTCCTCACGTGCTCTTTATAAATAAGACTTTAAATTATAACTATTATAATAATATAGTTTCATAAATACCACCACATTAAAATAAGTGATTTTATTATGAAAGTAGAGGGAGGGTACTTTATGGGAATGGCAAATAAACCCACACTCTATCTTAAAGTCATTGAAAGTCAGCATCCTTGTCACCATTCTCATTCCTACGCAAACATTCTTTGAGAAAGCAATAACTATTATGTACTTCTAGACACATCATTGAGAAGTATGGTTTGCAGAATACTATTTTGACTTTTTTTGTGGACATTTTAAATGTAAAATTTATGGAAGTATAATTTATATGCAGAAGAGCACAGAAATGGTGTGTAATAAATTTTCAGAGTGAATGCTATCAGTAGCCAGATTAAAATACACACACACACATACACACAGGCACACATGTGTATACATACATATACATATATATATGTGTGTGTGTGTATGTATACATATAAATGTATCTCCCTCCTTACTCCTTTCCTTAGTCACTACTTCCCTCCACAGAGAAATCATTATCTTGACTTCCAGCCTTAGATTAGTTACGTTAGAATAAGATTTTTAAAATGTCATTACTGAGATATAATTAGCATGCCATATATAATTCACCCATTTAAGTTATACAATTCAATGGTTTTTATGCAACCATAAGTACAATAAAATTTTGTCACCCCCCCCAAAAAACCCCATACTCATTAATAGTCACTTCCTATTCTTCCTCACTGCTCTCTTTCAGCCCAGAATAAGACTTTTTGTTTTTTTAGAGAAAGAGTATCACTTTGTCGCTCTTGGTAGAGTGCTGTGGCCTCACAGCTCATAGCAACCTCCATGACACCCAGCTATTTTTTTGTTCAGTTTGGCCAGGTTTGAACCCACCACCCTCGTTATATGGGGTGGTGCCTTATTCACTCAGCCACAGGTGCTGCCCCAGAATAAGATTTTTAAATAACTATTTCTTTATATTTTTGAAATTTAATATTAAGAAAAATTCTATTCTTATAAATAGGTAAAGAATTTAAAATTATTTATTTACAAGTTACCTAATATTTCCAACAGCTAAAATTGCAAATAAAGACTCTAAAAGATGTTTTTCTTTAAATAAATAATATTAAAATTTCCAATGAAGGCTGGGCGCAGTGGCTCACACCTGTAATCCTAGCACTCTGGGAAGCCAAGGTCGGTGAATTGCCTGAGCTCTAGCAAGACCTCGTCTCTAAAAATAACCAGCCATTGTGGCTGGTTCTTGTAGTTCCAGCTGCTTGGGAGGCTGAGGTAAGCGGATTGCTTGAGCTCAAGAGTTTGAGGTTGCTGTGAGCTATGAAGCCAGACACTCTATCAAGGGTGACAAAGTAAGACTCTATCTCAAAAACAAAAACTTTTTCCAAAGAAAATGTGAATAAATGTTTAAATACTATTAAATGTTTTCATTTATTTCCAGTAGATTTAGGGGAAAAAGTAACATTTTTTTATTATTATTTCAAAATATTATGTGGGAACAAATGTTTTTGGTTACATTTATCAATTTTGTTATGCTTGAGTCAGTGTCATAACTGAGCCTATCACCCAGATAATGTTCAATGTACTTGTAGGTAGTTTTTTCCCCCTGCCCTCCTCCAGCCTCTGCCCTGCTTGATTTCCACCGAGTTTTACTTCCCTCTATGCATATGCGTACTGATGAGTTAATTCCAATTTAATAGTGATTACATGTAGTATTGGTTTCTACATTCTTCAGTCACTTCACTTAGGTTAACGGTCTCTGGTTCATCTAAATTGTTGCAAAAGGCCTTGATTCACCTTCTTTGTGGCTGCATAGCATTGCAGTACTTCATGGTATACATGTACCACATTTTGTTAATCCACTCGTGAAGTGATGGTCACTTTCAATGATTACATATCTTTGCAATTGCGAATTGTGCAGCTATAAACATGTGATAGAAGTTGTCTTTTTGGTAAAATAATTTATTTTCTGTTGGGTAAATGCTGGATCAAGTGGTCAGTCTATTTTTAGTTTTTTCATGAAATCTTCATAGTGTTTTCCACAGAGGTTATAGTAATTTGCAGTCCCACCAACGCTGTGGAAGCACTTCTTTCTGCATACACTCCAGGATCTATTGTTTTGAAGTTTTTAAGAAAATTCATACTAACTGGGATAAGGTGATATCTCGTTGTGGTTTAATTTGCATTTCCTGATTATTAGTGATGTTGAGCATTTTTTCATATTTTTATTGGCCATGTATCTATCTTTTTTGGAAAAGTTTCTCTTTATGTCATTTGTATCCTTTTTTAATGGGGTTGTTTGTACTTTTCTCACTGATTTACTTGCAGATTATGGTTATTAGCCCTTTATCAGATGTGTGGCTTGCAAAAATTTCCTCCCATTCTTTAGGTTGTCTATTTGCTCTGTTAATTATTTCCTTAGCAGTGCTTTTAAATTTAATCGAGTCCCATTAATTTATTTTTATTATTGCTCTGATTTCCACTAGAGTCTTCTTAAATTCTTTGAAATTAAGAATTTGTCTAGACCAACATCCAGAAGAGTTTTTCCAATATTTTCTTCTAGAGTTCTTATGGTTTCGTGCCTTACTTTTACATCTTTTATGCATCTTGAATTAATGTGAGTGTTAAGAAAATTGGATGCTATTTCATTCTTCTACATGAGGCTATCCTATTTTCCCACTACCATTTATTGATTGAGGTTTTTCCCCCCAGTGTACATGTAAATTGTTGTCTGCTTTGTCAGAGATCAGTTGGCTATTTGTGGAAGGTTTTGTATGAGTTTTCTGTTCTGTTCCATTGTTCTATGTCTGAATTTCTATGCCAATAGCAGCTGTTTTGGTTTGCAGTATAGTTTGAAATATGATAATGGAATGCTTCCAGATGTGTTCTTTTTGCTTAAGATTGTATTGGCTAGGCTCAGTACCTGTGGCTCAAGTGGCTAAGGCACCAGCCATACACACCTAAGCTGGTGGGTTCAAATCCAGCCCTGGCCCGCCAAACAACAGTGTTTCAAAGTTCTCTTTTTGGAGACTTTCACCTCCTTGGTAAAGTATATCCCCAGGTATTTTATTATCTTTTCAGCTGTTGTGAATGGCATTGAATCTTTAATATAACTTTCAACTTGACTCTTACTCATGCATAGGAATTCTAGTGATTTGTGTATATTGATTTTGTAAACTCAGACTATGCTAAATGTATTTATCAATCCCAGGAGTATCTTGGTGGAATATTTGAGGTTTTCTAGATAAGAGATCATCTCATCAGCAAAAAGCAATAGTTTGACTTCCTCTTCCCTATTTGAATACCTTTTATATCTTTATTTTGCCTGATTGCTGTAGCTGGGACTTCCAAACTAAGTTGAATAGAAGTGGTGTCAGTGGGCATCCAGATCTTAGTTGGAATGCTTTTAACTTTTCCTGATTCAGTGTGATGCTGACTGAGGGTTTATTGTATGTGACTTTTTGTTGTTGTTGTTGTTGCAGTTTTTGGCTGGGGCCAGGTTTGAACCCACCACCTCTGGTATATGAGGCCGGTGCCCTACTCCTTGAGCCACAGGTGCCGCCCGTATATGACTTTTCTAATCAAGATATGTTCCTTCTATGCCTAATTTGTTGAGGGTTTTTATAATGAAAGGATGCTGGATTTTGCCATTTTGGCCATGGCCGGGTTTGACCCGCCATCCCAGGTATATGGGGCCAGCACCCTCCTCCTTGAGCCACAGGCACCCCCAGGATGCTGGATTTTGTTGAAAGCTTTTTCTGCAGCTATTAAATGATCATATGGTCTTTATTATTCTTTCTGTTATGTGGTGGAGTACTGAACTATCCTTGCATCCCTGGGATGAACTCCACTTTATCATGGTGGATAAATTTTTTAATGTGCTATTGAGTTTGGTTTGCTAATATTTGATAGAGAGTTTTTGCTTCTATAATCATAAGGAATACTGGTGTGTAGTTTTCTTTTTGTTGTTTTTGTTGTGTCCTTTCCTGGCTTTAGTATCGAGATGATACTGGTTTCATAGAATAGTCGGGGAGAATTCTCTCCCTTTCAATGTTACGAAATAATTTCTTCAGTGTGAGTGCAAGCTCTTCTTTTAGGTCTGATAAAAGAAGGCTGTGACTCCATCTGGTTCAGGGCTTTTTTGTTGTTGGAAAGTATTTTAGTACTGCTTCAATATCATTGCTTATTATTAATCTGTTCAGGAGTTTTATTTCTTCTTGTTGGAATTTTGGGAGATTGTGTGATTTCCATTTCCTCTACCTTTTCAAGTTTATGTGTGTAGAAATTTTCATAGAATCCACAGATGATATTTTGTATTTTCTGTGGTATGAGTTGCAATATCTCCTTTTTCATTTCTTGTTTTCTTTCTTTTCTTTCTTTTTTTTTGTAAAGACAAAGTTGAACTTATTTGGGTCCTTTCTCTTCTATTCCTGGTTAAACTAGTAAGAGAGCTATCAATTTTATTTATCTTTCCAGAGAGCCAAATTTTGTTCTATTGATCCTTTGCATTGTTTTCCTGATCTCCATTGTGTTTAGTTCTGCTCTGACCTTAGGTTTTGTTTGTTTGTTTGTTTGTTTGTTTGTTTGTTTGTTTGTTTTTCCTGCTGGATTTGGCTTTGTTTTCTCTTTCTTTTTTAGTTTCTCAAAAGGTGTCATGATATTGTTGATTTATGATCTGTCAGTTTTTTGATGTAGGTATTTAAAGCTATGACTATTCCCCTTTAGGACTGCTTTTACTTAATACTATAGATTTTGATTGTTTTTTTCCCCTTTGTTATTCAGTTCATGAAAACATCTGATTTCCTTTTTAATAGCATTATTGATCCAGTAATTGTTCAGCAGCAGGTTGTTTAATTTCCATAATTTTGTGTAGAAGCTGATTTCTAGTTTTATTCCACTGTGGTACTGAGAAGATATATGGTATGATTTCTATTTATTTGTTGAGACACATTTTGTGGTCTAAGATATGATTCATTTTGGTGAACATTTCATATCCTGATGAGAAAAATATATATTAATTAGTTTTTTTGTGAAATGATCTGTAAATGTCCATTAGGTCCATTTGTTCTAGAGTCCCATTTAGGTCCAGTGTTTATTTATTGATATTCTGTGTTGATAATATGTCCAGTTCTGTCTGTGGGGTGTTGAAGTCCCCACCAATTATGAGGCTGCCGTTTATCTCTTTGCTTAGGGTTGGTAGGGTTTGCTTTAAGAATCTGGGTGCTCCTGTGCCAGGTCATAAATATTGAGGATTGTTATTTCTCTCGTTAAATTTATCTCTGTACCATTATACATGTATAATAACCATTTTTGTCTCTTTTTAGTATCTCTTTTTAATATTGTTGATTTAAAGTCAATTGTACCAATATGAGAATGGCTACACCTGTTTTTTTCGTTTTGTTTTTGAGACAGTCTCACTTTTTCATCCTCAGTAGAGTGCTGTGCCATCATAGCTCACAGCAGCCTCAAACTCTTGTGCTCAAGCGATTCTCATTCCTCAGCTACCCAAGTAGCTGGAACTACAGGCACCTGCCACAACGCCTGGCTATTTTTAGAGATGGAGTCTCCCTCTGCCTCAGTCTGGTCTCTAACCTGTGAGCTCAGGCAATCTACCTGACTTGGCCTCCCAGAGTGCTGGGACTCACCTGCTTTTTAAAATAGTAGCCATTCTGACACAGGTAAGATGGTATCTCATTGTCATTTTTGAATTTGCATTTCCGTGATGATTCTTGATGTTGAACAATTTTTCCTATGTTTGTTGGCAATTTGTACATCTTCTTCTGAAAAATGTCTGTTCATGTCTTCTCCTCTATTTTAATTGGATTATTTCTCTTTTTCTTGATGATTTGTTAGAGTGCCTAGAAGATGCTGGATATTAGTCCTTTGTCAGATGTACAGTTTGCAAATATTTTCTCCTATTGTGTATGTTTACTATTTACTCTGTTGGTTATTTATTTATTTGTTGTTGTATTAATCTAGGGGAGGGGTCTTAATCATATATTCTCTGCCTAGGGCAATGTCCAGAGAATTATTATTACATTTTCTTCTAGAATTTTTACAGCGTTGGGTCTTACATTTAAGTATTTAATCCATCTTGTGTTAATTTTTGCATGTAGTAAGAGATTAGGAATTCTCTCTGCCAAGCGATCCAGTTTCATTCTTCTGAATTTGACTATTCACTTTCCCAGCATCATCTATCGAATATGTCATCCTTTTTCCAATGTATGTTTTTATCTGCTTTGTCATAGATCAGTTGGTTGTAGGTATATGGCTTTATTTTTGGATTCTCTGTTATGTCCTATTGAACTATTTGTTACTTTTATACCAGTACCATTATAATTTGATTAGTACAGCTTTGTAGCATAATTTTGAAGTTAGGCTATGTGATGCTTCCAGTTTTGTTTGTTTATGTATTCTTTTGCCTTTTGGTGGGGGAAGTTGTAGGGTATTTGTTACAGTTTTGTTTTGATATTTGTTTCTGTGTTTGTTTTAAGATTGTTTTGTCTATTTAGGCTCTTTATTATTTCATATTAAATTTAGGTTTTTTTTTCTAATTTTATGAAAAATTGGTATTTTTGTATTCTCCCATGTCTTACTGTTTCATGATACCTGGAGCTTTACCTTTGAAGTCTTTACATTGATGAACATTGACCATTTGGAGGTGTTTAAAGAACTTTTGAGCATGTCTTGTAGGGTAGGTCTAATAGTGACAAATTCTCTTAGTGTTTGCTTGTCTTGGCAAGATTTTATTTATCCTTCATTTATGAAACTTAGTTTTGTAAGATACAAAATTTTTGGCAGGCACTTATTGCATTTAAGAAGACTAAAGATAAGACCTGAATCCCTTATGATTTGTAAGGTTTCTGTTGAGGAGTCTAACTTTAGTCTAATGGTTTTCCTTCATAAGTTACTTGGTGCTTTTATCTTGCAGCCTGCAGGATTTTCTCCTTTGCTTTGACTGTGGCCAGACTGATGACTAAGTGCCTTGGCAATGTCCTATTTGGAATGAATCTTCCAGGAGTTTGTTGGCCTTCTTATATCTGGATATCTAAATCTTTAACCTAACCAGAGAATCTTTCTCCACTATTCCCTCAAATAAGTTTTCCATGCTTTTTGTTTTTTATTCTTCTTCCTTAGGGATATGTATGACTCTTATGTTTGGGGATTTTACATAATCCCATATTTCCCACAGACTTTGTCACTTCTCTTGATTCTTTTTTCTTTATTTTTGACTGACTGGGTTAATTTGAAAGTCTTATCTTCAAGCTTTCAAATTCCTTCTTCTGCTTGGTTTAGTATGTTGTTTAGACTTTCCACTATATTTTGAAATTTCCTGAATGACTCTTTCTTTTCCAGAATTTTTGCTATGTTCTTATCTCCTTGCTGAATTTTTTCATTCATATTATGAATTTGTGTGTGTGTGTGTTGGTTTTCAATTTGTTCAATTTTATCATTGATTTCACTGAGTTTGCTTGATAATCATATTTGAATATCTGATAGTTCAAAAATTTCCTTGTGGTTGGAATCCATTGCTAGAGACCTGTTTCTTCATAATGCCAATCTTCTTATGCTGATTTCTTTTCCTGTGGAATCTCTTCCCTCAAATCAGAACAGATAGCTTTGTAGTTCATCTATCTCCTCTGCCAGGACCTCTGCTGCTCAACACACACAGAGAGAGATACACTGCTTTTTGGTTCATGCAAGAAGATCCACACTATGGTGTGACTGACAATTTGGGTCAATTGGACCTCACGGAAAGTTGGCCATGGGAAAGTTTAGGTGCCAGCAATAGTGGGCTGGGTTAGGTATTCCCCAGTTCCCACACCCTTGGAAGTCTAGCTTTAGTCCTGAGCAGACCAGACTGAGAGAAGTCTGGCAAACTTTTGCTCAATCGTCCCTAAGTTCAGGCACTGGCTGTGACAGTGAGGGGTGGGGTGATCTCTCCCTCTGGAAGAATGCTGAGGTAGTAGAGGAACAGATGCCCTGTCAGCTGGGACAGGAGGGGCAGGCCCCTCTTGATGAGATTAAAAGAAGCATGGACTGTGGGATACACAAGCTGCTTTTAACTCTCTCTCCCAGAAGTGACAGGAGTCTCTGTCCTCTGGGGGCACAAAAGTACCCAAGTTCCCCGCTCCCACCCTAATCCAGCTGAGGCAAATGTAGTATAGGAAACTCAACCAATTGTGTGCAGGGCTACCAGACTGATGGTGGGTGTGGCTGAAATGCTCAAGCAGCGGAGACAGTGTTGTGCCAGGGACTTGTCTCCAGGGTAGTCTGAAGAGACAGACAGCTTGGGGAGAAGACTATTAGCCCTGCCCTCCCTCGGGGAAGGCAGTTGTTTTTGCCTTTTGGCACACAAATGCACTTGCTGCAGCTTTCTGGTGGCAAAGGAGTAAGCCCACACTTCATGGAATCCTGGGTGTGATAAGTGTACTGTTAGAGGCAGGGCAGTTGTTCCTAAGTGCACTGGCTTAATCATCCCCTGTTAAACTCTTGCCTAGCCCAATCAGGAAGAGGCATGGCTGCCTCAACAGCAGTGGGTGGGGGAGTAGAGGAGGAAGAGGAAGAGATGGCTCTGATAGTTGATAGCTGGTACCTTGGTCTCTGTTGTTCTAAGGGACCCTCTGGCATGCTGCACTTTCCTCTTGGCTGGAAATGCTCACCATGAATGCCCTAGGTCCAGTTTCCTTGGGACTCACTGTGTTCCCCCAAGACCGACTAGTCCTCTGAAGCTATTGTGGTCTGAGTGGGTATTCAGGAGCATTGGCTGTGGATCCAGCAATGTAGAGAACCAGGGGCTAAGATTCTGAGGTCAAGGACAGCTGTAAAAACACTGCCTGTCTGTGAAGAGAGAAAAATAAGTTGTACCCTCTGTATAGGATCTGGGTCCAGTGAGCAGAGTACTATAGGCAATGGGAACAAAATTACCCTAGGTGTGGGAAAGCTTAGGCTCCCTTTCCATCCTCAGTTGGGCTGGGATGCATCAGCTGAAATTCAGCAAAAGGGCAGGGCACTACCCGGTTTCAAACTCGCAAAATGGTGCCCTGGACCTATGACCAGAGAGGGCAAGGCTGCACTGGGAGGAAACTGTGGGGAGTGCAGTTTCTTCAAGGCTCAGTCCTACAGCAGCAAGTACAATCCCAGATACACGCTGGAAATCCTGGTTTGTCTCCCCATCTCCAGCCAGGGGGAAACTGCAGCCACATCAACCCCAAACTCAGCCCGAGGAGGGGGCACAGCCATCTGTGTCAAACCCTCAAAATGGCACCTTGGACCTGCCAAGGGAAAGGGTAGAGTCCCACCTAGGCAGGCATGTGGGCAAAAAAACTGTGAAATATGCATCTCAGTCTCAAAAGCAGCCCGCAGCTATGCAGTGGAGACCTTCCTGTGGATGAATGGGGGCATCTGAGCTTCCCTGTCCATCCCGGGAGCCACACAGTGGCTGCAGGCACACCTGTGCTTCCCTGATGTCTAGCTTCTCAGAATGGTGCTCAACTTTAGCTGTTTTAGGCTCAGATGCCTATGGGATTCCACATGAGTTCTCTTTCTGTAACAATGTCTCTATGAAGTCTTCAAGAAGGTCCCTATTAGGCCTGGAACCTCCATAGGTCAGAGGGCTCTCTCGCAGCCAAGATCTTAAAAGCTTGTCTGAGAGTTGAGCCATGGAGGCTTCTCTCTTACTTTTCCCCCACATCCAGGAGCTTCTCCTCCAGCCAGGCAAGTTGAACTGAACCCTCTCTTTAGCCACTTTTGGTGCTTTCTGTTGTTTCCCTAGTGAATCCTAGTGTTTTCCCTTGGATGATCTGTTCACAGTGTGAGAATCTGCTTACCATTCTGATTCCTCCGTATGGAGGGAGCACATACTACCTATGTCTAATCAGCTATCTTGACCCTATCTTCAACTTTATCATTTTGTAGTATCTATTACTGGGTGAAAAAATCACTCCAAAATGTAGTAAGCTTATGACAATAATAAAAATATATCATCTCACACAGTGTCTATGGATCAAGAATTTAGGAATGGCTAGACATTTCTGGCTCAGGTCTCTCATCAGTTTGCGATCAAGTGGTCAGCAGAGATACAAAGCATTTGGACACTCGATTGAGAGCGGAGAGGGTATGTCACTCAATTGGCGTGGTAGGCTCAATTAGTGGCTCCTCAAAGATGTCCACATCATAATCCCCAAAATGTGTTAATATGTTATTTTATATGGCAAAAGGTACTTTGCAGATAGGATATATTAGGACCTTAGGAAACTAACACCGTTGGTGAGTTGGTGCTGGCTATGGCCTGGTGACCTTAGTTTCTTGTCACATGGACAAATGGACATCTTCTCCACAGGGCTTCCAAAAGAGAGCAAAGTAGAAACTACAATGTCCTTCACAACCCAGTCCTGAAGATAACACCCCATTGTTCTGCAATATCCTACTGGTTACCTAGCTGAGTCTTGTTCAGTGTGGGAGGAACAGAATAGAGCATGACTTCGAGGAGGCAAGAATCATTAAGGAGCATCTTGGAAGAGAGCTACCACACATATCATGTATTGAAGTGATACTGAAGTTCTAGTTTAAAGAACACATTTATGCCTTGTAGAGCAGTCCTCTTGTCTTGCTTCTATGCTACCAAAGAGCAGATTTGCCAGAAATGGAGAGATGTCCAGTACAGATGAGGACAGAGAATGGGGCTGTTAAGCTACAGGAACCCCAGCCTAGCTTCACTGACACCCTCTCTTTCTCCTCATTGCTGGCTTTGGGTTGAGGCAGTGCACCTTGGCATCTATAATATGAATTCCCTCTAGCAGCTCCATGGATCTGGGCTTCTGAAAAGTGAACCTGAAATAATGGCTTGAATGCATACAAGTATTTATTTGGGAAGTGAGTATAGGGTTTATGGATTAGGACCTGGGAAAGTGAAGCAAAAAGGAAGGAAAGTCAATGAAAAGATGTGTTTACAAATCACTGCCATGATGGGTGGCTGATGTTCAATACATACAACAGGGATTTCTGGGGGTTCTTCTGAAATGCATCTTAGAATGCTGTCAAGTGATGGAAAGGACAAACAGCGATTCACAGTCACAAGGAGCACAACCCATTGGTGAACGATGGCCTTTTGGGCATTCATTTTCCTTCACCTCCAGGTCATGCATGCATGAGTTCCAAGAAAATGAAAGTCATGGCACCCAAGAATCCATGGGACAAAGAGCAAGAGGCACACTGTGGAGTCTCGAGGAAAATTGCTGTTAGTTTGCATGTGTGGGAAACCGGTTAAGTCTGTGTGAAACTGGTCACCAATAGTGGCTGATGAAGTGTACTGAGAGGATTTGGATTCACAAGTGGTGTTCTTGACCTTTTGTGAGGCTAGGATTTTGCAACTGGCTGGGTAAGTAGATAGATAGATGTCCAGATGGCAGGGTGCCACCTTGGTCACGTGATCATGCCATGTGGTTGCCATAGTAATAAGGTCTATATGTTCTCCATGGAGATCTCATTGCACTCTTCCATGGGAAAGGAGAAAGTAGTCATTTGGCAAATTCTTAAGTCCTTTATGGTGCACTTGCTGTCCCACCACATTTATCCTCTGATTTTGGACTTTATTACCAATTTTAAAGCTTAAGGAAAATATTTGAGTTATTATTCTGTTAATAAACATAAACATCTGGATTATTTAGATTTCCACCATATTATAGAACAAAGATGCTTTTAAGTGTTCCATATCTGTTTTGGTATTTAATAAGATTCATTATCATAACCTATGGTAGTTTTAAAAAGTGGCTAAAAAGTCTTCGACACATTACTCATAAAGAAATAACCATGAAGATGAGATCCATAGCCCCTCCCCTGGAATCTTGGAAGTGTTGCAGCTCTCTAACCAATAGAATACACCAAAAGGAACATCACATGACTTCTGAAGCTAAGTTAGAAAACATGCAGCTCAGCTGTGACACGTGGAAGCTCTGGGCTGCCCTGAAAGAAGTCTGGCTCCCCTAAGGGTGCCATGCTGAGGAAACTGATGCTGCATAGAAAGGCATGTGGAGACCTCAGTGACAGCCCCAGCTGAGGTCCCTGCCAACAGTCCTCATCAAAGCATTCATCTTCCCAGCGGAGCCCCAGACATCCTGGAGAAAAGACACGCCATCCCCACTGTGCTCAGTCTGAATTCGTGACTCGCAGAATTCATAAGCATAATAAAATTGTTGCTTAAGCAGCTAAAATTTGAGGGAAACTTAATGTATTAAATGAAGGTCAAATGACATCCCAGCATGTTATATAGATGAAAGACACACACACAAAAAAGTTAGAGCAGTAAAAGAAGTGGAAAAAGTGAATCATCCTAAAACACAAGGTAATACAGGAATGTTGAACTCCTTTATGAATAATGAACTTAAGCATTTTTTCAGCCAAACATCATCCTTTGCAATAAATTAACATTAATTCATCTTTTAGAGTCCATATGGTTTTGTTTTTATTTATCATGTAAATTAATTTTAGTTCTTTGAATATATAAAAATTATAAGTAAAGGGAATTTATAAATAGCTAAAACTGATACATATAGGGTATACATTATAATAAAAATAATCTTAGTCATTCTAATAATGTCCTCAAAAAATATTTCCATTAGAAGTTTGAATATAATGATTAGAAAATATTAGATAAAATATTAGAATATAATGATTAGAAAATATTAGATAAAAATATTGTTTTTATTATTATCAGTTGCCTTCTGCTTAAAATCCCACTAAAACACCCTATTGCCTATGTTCTTTGGGCTAAGTCAATACTCTGTAGGAAATGTAAGGCCCTTCACTATCTTCCCCCCACACCATTCTTAGTTTAGTATTTATTTTCATCCATTTGTCATATATTCAAAGCACTCTGAATGTTTCCTATGGAACTCCCACTTCTCATGAAGATCCAACTCAACTGCCACTTTATGAAGTTTTTCTTGAATCCCCAAAGGATTTGGTTTTCCCACAATCCATCAGTCAGGCCTTGCAGGAAACATGTGGCACATTCAAATGAGTATCAGGAGTTCGTTACTGGAAAGGAGCTGTGGGTTTTGATGAACAGATGTAGAAACATCTACAACAGGTTGTAGAAATAGCTGGGACATTCAATACCCCCACTTCATATTTCTCCCTTCTTGTGATTTGCTGCCAGCATCTCCATTGGCTGAACCCAACCAGAAACCAAAGAACAAAGGAATAGTGAAGGTTAATTTTATGTGTCAACTTGACCAGGTAAGGGAGGCCATGTAGCTGGCAAAAAATTATTTCTTCATGTATCTCTGAGGGTTTATTTGGAAGAGATTAATATTTGAATCGTTAAACTGAATAAAGAAGGTCACCCTCATCAATACGGGTGGGCATCACTCAATCTGTTGAGGGCCTCCATAGAACAAGAAGGCAGAGGAAGGAAAAATTTGCTTTCTGCTAAGCTGAGACATTCATTTCCTGTTTCTTAAGCCTTGGGAACTTGGGGTGGTTCTTACACCATTGGCTCCCCTACTTCTTAGACCTTTCAGCTAGGGACTGGAACTACGTTATAGGTTTCCTGGGCCTCCAGTGTGCAGATGGAAGACCATGGGGCTTTTCAGCCTCCATAATCATGTGCAAGTTCCTCATAATAAATCTCTTTCCACACATTCATCCAGTTGACCCTTGAAGGATAAACTGCATGGCTCCACTTACTTGCAGATTTTTCAATAAAAGTCATGCTTTTATTTATGCCTATCTCTTCTCTCTCCTCTTTCACCTCTATCTCTTCTGCCTCTGCCACCCCCAAAATAACAGGACCAACACCTTTTCTTCCTTCTCCTCTTCAGCCTACTCAACATAAAGACCACAAGGATGATAACTGCTGTGATGATCCACTTCCACTTAATGAATAGTGAATATATTTTTTCTTCCTTAGGAATTTCTTGACAACATTTTCTTTTATCTAGTTTACTTCATAGTAAGAATACAGTATATAATACATAAAACATACAAAATAGGTGATTATTGACTATGGTATTGGCAAGGCTTCCCATCTATGGTAGGCTATTAGTAGTCAAGGTTTTAGGGACCCAAAAGTTATATATGGATTTCATATAATGGAGGGTCAGTGCCCCAACCTCTCTGTTGTTCAATGGTTAACTGTATGTGTCTTGTGTATTCTATTTGTCTAGAAACCTCAGTGTCTGATTGATATAGTCCATATAGATTAATTTCCCCCCAAAACAGAGCAAAAGTGAAAAGAATGGAGAGTGGATACAAGGTGTGAGAGAACAAAAGACATCCAGACTTTTGATTTTACTTTAACCAAAAGTATCAAAATAACATTCTATGTTATGATATGCTTTCATGAGAATTCTCCCACTGGATTTTATATGACCCCACCATTATTATCTCCACATTCCCTGAACATGGTAAAGGGTTTGGACTCTTAGCTTATGTCTGTTAAATTAATATCTCTTAATAAGTGTTTATTGAGTTAATCAATTAATAAGAGAACAACATAGATATACCAAGAGGATAATTGATTTTCTATGAATGTTCCTCAATTTTTATTTTTAAAAACTCTTTATTGTTCAGCTATTTGTATTATTTTAGTTTGTTTGAATCTTGTTGGTAAGACTTTAGTTATTTAGGCCAGTTAAATTATATCCCAAAGGCCAAGGATGGTGGTTCATGGCTGTAATCCTAGCACTCTGGGAGGCTGAGGTGGGTGATTGCCTGAACTCAGGACTTCAAGACCAGCCTAAGCAAGAGCAAGACCGTGTCTCTACTAAAAATAGAAAAAACTAGCTGGGTGTCCTGATGGGCACCTATAATCCCAGCTTCTCAGGAGGCTGAGGCAAGAAGATCACTTGAGCCCAAGAGATTGAGGTTGGTGTGAGCTATGATGCAAAGATGCTCTATCCAGGGCAACAGAGGGAGACTCTGTCTCAAAAAAAAAACCAGAAAGAAAAGAATTATATCCCATAACAAAGTTTTTTTAAATCTGTTTTATCTTTGTGTACACAATTGTGGGGCAATTTAATTTATAGAAGAGGATACATAAAATTTTCCATTTAGTTTTGTACTGATTTCCTAAATTCTTTACACAATGTGTATGGATCTTGTCAATCAAATTTATTCTGTATGAGAGATTAATAGAGAAATGCTACATTATAAGCTTTCAAGTTTCATTGAATGATTTTTAGTATTCTGTAACACTTTTTTGTAATTAAGATTTAAATACCCAATCCCTCAAGACTTGCCATACAGAGAGCTGTCAATCAAGGAATTGGCAGGCTCCAGGAACTGCATGATGAAGTCTTTATTCCTACTCTCTGATGCCTTCAAGACCAGCTTTTGCGAGCTGATCCTTCATTTCACATGTCTTAGAACTCACTCACACTTCTTATGCTTGGAAATGTAACACACAAAGTGACAATGTAATCCACAGCTAATAAGTTAGCGGCTATAAAAATGAACATCCACATTAACTTGCCAAGCATGGAGAATAGAGGTGTTACACTGTACTCGTGTATATATGTCTGCCAGGGCAATAGTACATATGCCTTTGGAGATGCTTCTAAGTTATGCAGAGAAGCCGACAATAATTCTTGAACTTTGTTGTCAGGATCCAGTTTCATTTAAGAGCCAAACCAACAGCATCAAAACACTTGGCCACGATTAGCCACAATCCAGCCGGCGAGAAAAACATGCAAAACTATCCCTTGGGTTGTAAATTTTTCGGAAATAAGGCTATCTCAGTACACCGTGTGTGTCTTCATTTAGGGTAGGTACTTTTACTGGAAAAATAATGGCAAGGAAACAGATCTTTTGTCTGCAGATCTATTAACTCATTACACAGTGAAGTAAAAACAATACCATTATTTAGAGAAAAAAATTGGTCTAAAATTGATGTCATTAGTTACCAAGTATAAAAATACAACTCTAATATAGTTTGTAATTTCCATGGAAAACGTAAATGTTTAAGTTTATATCCGTTACAATTATGTGTGAAATGTGGTGCTGTAAAATTTAAGAGCAGTCTAAAACTTGAACCGCATACTATAAAACTGAGCTCTTCTCATTGAAAACTAATTTTAAGTTTACTTATCCTATTCAGTAAGGTAGGATATTTGACACACGATGCTTTAACTTTATAAATTATTGATACACACGTTCTTTTAATGAATTATATTCCTGAACATTGTTTAAATAAATATAAATTCTCTTACACACTTCTATTCAATATTGTTTTACAAAACTGTGTAAGCTTGTGATCACATATATGGGGGAGGAGCATCTCAAGTTCACTGACAAGGTGAGCCAGATTTAAGTGGAAGCGGAGCTTCATGCTGGAGAGGAAGGGACCCAACATCTTTGAGTTCCTGTTACGATATGTATTTAGTGTTGTTTACTTTATCCTCATAAGGACCCCACCAAGGAGACATCATTCATCCCTACTGATGCACATGTTGAGATTCAGGAAGGTTGGACAAATTACCCAAATTGACAGGGCTGCTAAATTAGAAATCTGGGGTATAAATCCAGACCTAATTAAAAAACATGTCCTTTTTATTATTCCACATAATCATCTAATGTACAGAAAGTAAAGCAGACTAAAAGCCTTTCAAAAATAGGAGCTCTATCTAAAACATTATTGTGTATCACTACATCTGTCTGTCTGTCTGCATGTCAGTGTGTAAGTACTCATTCATTCCTTCATTTATTCATTCAACAAACATGCACTCAGTGTCTTCTCTGAGCCAGGCACTATGCTAGGCTCTGGGAAATAATGGTGAACAAGATAAACAAATGGACAAATGGACTTGCCCTCAAGGTGCTTACAGACCACAGAGGATTGCAGAAAAGCAGGAAGACAATGATAGTAGAATGTGGTCAGTGCCACAAGGGAGGGAGCAGAAAGGAGCCAGGGAAATTGATTTTCAGGATCTGGTAAGGCAATTTGGAAGAATTTACACCTAACCAAAGGCTTCACAAACAATCATTGGTTATCTAGGTGCAGGAAATTCAGGTACTGCTGGAGAAAGGGCTCCTAGAAAAGGGTCTTGAATAAAGGCCCGGAATGTTGGACAAAGAAGCACTGAGAAGGTGGCAGGTGTGGTGGAGAAAGGAGGTGATGTAACAGAGGAATCTATAGACGTGTTTAAGGGATTGGGAACAATGGATTGCACCTGCTTGTGAGAGCAGACTCTCTGAGTAGAGCACAGAGAATCCATGGAGGGGCAGGGATGAGGTGGGCCAGGAGTGAGGCATGAGGTCAGCTGGGAGAAGGGATGATAGCTGCAATTCTATGGGACACTTAGAGGTGTTAAGTGGGGAGGCCGAATCTGGGAATTGGAGATAAGGGAGGGCAAGCACATTGTAGGCTACCAGGAAGGATTGTTAAATTTCTCAGAAATGTTGAAAGGAAAATGTTGAAACAATTAATAAGGGTCAAATCCCATCACACAAAACTCCATGAGGAAACAATTTTAAGTGACCACTCCCAAGTGATGAAAATGAAAATTTGTCATGAATGCAAAAGTAAAACTGTTCCTTTGACAAAAACTGCAGCATGCAGATGGAAAAATCTCTACTAAGGAAGTACTCTGGAGTTTTAAGGTATTTATCTTTCAAGAGGTATGAGGTCTTAATCTGACATCCTGGGATTAATAAGGGAGCATTCTTTCTTTTTCTGGCTGATCAAGATGCAGTTATTCTATCATTCTGCATTTTCTTGCTTTCCGCAGAACCAAATTTGCTCCTGATTAGTGAGGCTGTTAGGTTTCTCCTTATGTCTCTGCTGCACCATGTCACTCAGATACTAATGAGTTCCTTTATTAAGACTGTCTATTAGACACACACAAACTGGAGAGGAATGTTAGCTCTTTTGGTTAATAAGTTGTAATTTATGACTATAGCTGGGACCAAAATATAAAGGGAGATTACTTCTGGACATTAGCCAGATTTTTTTAATACAAAAATATTTCATATATTTCTGGGAATTCTTGTGATAACAATTAATTAAGATAGTTATGGATCATATTTCATTAATGTTACATGTTAGTACTTTTTAAATCATGTATAGGATAGTTAAAAAATTTTAAAGCATTTTCTGTTGAAATATTGCAACACTAAATGTTTGTATCGCCTCCAAATTCACAGGTCCTGACTGTCATCCCAGTGCGATGGTACTTGGAAATGGGACCTTGTAAGGTAAACAGGTGATGAGGGAGGGGCCCTCAGGAGCAGAATTGGAGTCCTTCTAAAGAAAGTGCCAGAGCGCTAACTCCCTCTCTTCCTGCCACGTGGGGATGTGATGAGAAGCTGGCAGTCTGCAACTCTGAAGACCCTCATCAGTCATCAGCCTGGCACCATGATCTTAGAGTTCCAGCTTCCAAAACTATGAATGCCTGTGGTTTATAAGCCACCCAGCGTGCGATACTTCCTTACATCAGTCATGGACCGAGGCAAATAGTACGAATATGGTCTTCAGTGAGACAAAGCAAACCCTCTTTAACACAATTCAAAGAACACAGTAAAGAGTTGTCTCCTAAAATGTTACTGACTTCAGGGTTTATGATGAACTAATATATTTCTATAATTACAAGGCTTATGCTTAACTACTGGGTGAAACATTAATGTAATTATGTCTTCTTTCTTCAGCGACAGGCTCATCATAACATTTATATCTTTATTAAAAGGCTTTTGAACTTGTCCTTTTAAGTGTATTATGCCAATATTCCAGTATCAATTTTATATTCTGTGTAATACAGAATGTATTATTTTATAAAGAAACCCTAGATAAGTTAGATTGTACTATATTAAATTTTCTTTTTTTTTTTTTTTGAGACAGAGTTTTGCTTCGTCACCTTTGGTAGAGTATCGTGGCTCATAGCTCGCAGCAACCTTAAACTCCTGGGCTCAAGCGATTCTCTTGCCTTAGCTTCCTTAGTAGCTGAGACTACAGGGGCCCATCACAGCACTCAGCTATTTTTAGAGGCGTGGGTCTCGCTCTTGCTCAGGCTGGTCTCAAACCCGTGAGCTCAGGCAATCCACCCACCTCAACCTCCCAGGGTGCTAGGATTATTGGTGTGAGCTCCCCACGCCTAGCCTAAATTTTCATTTTTATAAGTCAAAAAGGGTTAAAGATTAGCAATTCCGTATGTTTCATATCTAATCTTTACATATATTTCTCCCTCTTCCATGATCAGGAAGAATTAGTGGTAGCCTCTCAATCATCAAAAATGCCTAAAGCAAGAAACATCTATGTAGCTTAGATGTGTATATAATTCTTACTAAAAGTAGTTTACCAGTCCATAAGAATTAACTTCACACAGGGACGGCTGGGTAGGTGAAAAGTCCCACAAATATGATTGTATATATGTTTAAGTTAAGTTTATGACTTTTCACTAAAATAATAAATACTGGTTTGTTTCATAGTAAAGTCTGTGATCGTATAAAACTCCAAACGACCATTACTGAATATAAATGACCTATTTACTAATCAACACCTTTCACCATAATAGGAGAAAGCAACTGAAAATTGTCCACCAGCAATGCCTTCAATAGAGTGTAGAAAAAAAGAAAACACAGGCTCTTCCTGAGAAAACCGAAAGATTCATGGCCTCTAATCTGAGAACTAGTTCGTCCAGATGGCTGAGATGCAGGTACACTGGACCCTTGCCCCTCTGAGATCTTGGAAGGAGGTTAGATGTGCTGAGGGCAGAGATCTCTGGGGACCAAGGAGGCCACTATTTGCCATTAATAGCTGGAACACCAGGTGTTCCACACAATCATTAGGTAGAGACTCTTGCCATTTAGGCCTTTTATGAATATTTGTATGAACTTTACACTTGTTCAGAAGTACAAGTAGCCTGAATTTCTAGATTTGTTCTATTCCTATGTGTATTCTTAGTTCCTGAGAACTCTGAGAAAGAAAATAAAATTTATATAATAAACACAAATTAGAAGAGATAGTCCTTGGCCATAAAGGACTTCTCAGATGGAAAAGATAAATACCAACGTGAAAGTTTAGAGAACACATATTCTTGCACAATCCCCTCCTCCCTAAGGGCTTTCCTTATTACAATACACTTATATAGCACCTCCTTCCCAATAGCCCAAACACCGTCTGTGGAACAAACTGTTGAATAAATACTTCTCACAATCCCCTTCTAACAAGTGATTCCATCTGGAAGACCGATTCTGGTCCTTCATTCTAATCAAAAACTTATCTGATTTGGGGACCTACCTCAATCTATTTTTTTCCTCAGAAATTAAGAAAATAATCCTGATGACAACTAATCCTGATGACAACTCCCTTCCCAGTCACCCTGTGCCATTTAGTTAGCGTTCTGGGATTTTCTATACCTCCTTAATTCTCACGATACTGCTTCCAAAGTGCCAGGGAAGTGGGGACCTCAAGTCCATCTTCTATCTGCTACACCAAGTTGTTTCTCAAATATTAGTCACCAGGGAAGCTAGAGATTGGAACATGAGAATTTCTGCTTGTTTGCATGACCATGAAAAAGTCTGACCCACCTTTCCTATCCCAAGTTTTCAAAGTTTCTAAAGTAATCCACAAGAAATCTACTAAGAACTTTAGGTGCTCATTTAGAAAAGAAAAATGCACAATGCAGCTACCATCTGGCATTTACTGTTATTACGGGCGCGCTCCTTCCCCTCTGCCTGGATCTCACAGAACTGATGGCCTCTTATGTTTTGCTGAAGCCTGAGCTATCTCATCCCTAGTAAAGTTGTGCTCTTCCTCCTGACTCAGATCCTCAAACAGCCTTAGGGGCATTGTTCATCCCTCTCCTCTGGAGGCCAGAGAACATCTGTTCACCATCCTTCAAACCCAAGCCCATTTGCGCCAACCCTTCAGGCCACTGGAATGTTGACCCCCCTCCCCGTCCCGTCTTCTCCTCCCCAAACTTGATTACAATATATTTTTAGCTGTGTGGATCATATTTTTCAACACTTCAGTCATTTGTGGGCCTCTGCTTATTTTCCTCCCATTTCTCCATGTTGTGTAATATTCCTTTGAGTTATCTTTTTCCAAGGAATTTAAAGAACTTGATGATTCAGCCCTCCACCCACACACCCGTGGGAGAAGGGAGGCACTCCTCCCAGCTTTTCGGAGGTACAAAACTGTTTGGCTCAGGTGCCGCTCTGTTTTTCCAGCTGTAAAACAGCAGTTGACCAGATTTCTTTCTTCATACTGAAGACTGACATGCAGCAAAGTATGTTATGGAGTGGCAGGGTGAATGCGAGGTCTCAGAAGAGCAAGACGGAATCTTGAAACTCACCGAGTGTCTGCGTACCTGGGCCTAACAACCTTATTAGATGCCGGGTGCCAGACTAGCTGCTGGTATGAAGGGAAGAAAGTCTGATCCCTGCCCTTCAGGAAGGAGAGACATGAATGAGTCAGCATTTATTCATTCCCTGAATCTACAAGCAGTTATTAAGTAGCTGTGAAGTGCTGGACATTGCTCTGGGCCCTGGGAGTATATCCGTGAACAGCACAGACAAAAATCTCAGAGATTATTAGATTATAGGAGATAATTATATGGGCTCTGGAGTCAGGTCTCCTGGAGATATAATACTGGGAAGCATATTTGCCTCTTTGTGCCCCAGTTTCCTCATCTGCAAAGTAGGGATGACAGTGATATCCACCGTACAGGGTTGTTACGAGGATTAAATGAGCTAACACAGGGAAAGAGCTTAGAACAATCTCCAGCACCTGGCATGAGATCTGTAAATCTTAGCAATTATTACACAAGATCAGTGGCCTCCAACATTTTTGGCACCTGGAAACAGTTTCATGGGAGATAATTTTTCCACAGGTGGTGGGTGGGGGTTCAGGGGACAGGAGGCAGTGCTTGGGCGGTGATGCTCGGCAGCCCAGTTCCTCACAGGGCACAGCCAGTACTGGTCCGGGTCCACTGCCCGGGGTTTGGGGACCACAGCATTAGATGATTACATTGCAAGGGGATGAGTGTTTTGTTAAAAAGAAGCAAGGCACAAGGCTCACTGGGGGCGCAGAGGCCACGCACCTTACTAAGAAAGGTGAGGAAGGCACGGCTTCTGAGAGGAGATGGCTCCCGAGTCCTGAGTAGGACCTAACCAAATGAAAAACAAAGGGAATGAAATCCCTGGCACAGGGAACAGGGCATCTGAGGGTTCAGAAGCAAAGGCGCGATTGCCTTTCAGTTCTTAGAAATGCATGTAGCTTACTGTGGGTTGAGGGAGTTTGGGGGAGGCTGGGAGAAGGAGGGCTAAACAGAGACCAGAGCGGAATAAGGAATTTGGACATGATCCTGCAGCAGGGGCAGCCACCAGTTTTAAGCAGGAAAGTAAGAGAGTCTGCCTTAGAGGAAACTGACAGCGAGACAAGAGGCCAGTCAGAAGGGGCTGGGCCATAATGTATGTATGATCTATGTACAAATGACTTAATACCAAAAAAAAGGAGCTGGGCCTTGCCCTGGACTAGGAGAGTGGAAGGAAGTCTTGAGTGAAGAAGGAGCAAGCAGGGAAGGACGTGGACAAAGAATGGAGAGACCCTTGGTTTGAGTGTGGAGTGAGCAGAGAGGAGGCATGGAGCAGGCTAGCTTTCTGGTTGGGGCCGTGTGGCATGGCAGGCGATACTTGTCACTAAGGGAGAGCATGGTGGGAAAGGATGACATTTGGTGTGTGGTGGGGGTTAGTCTGTTAACTATTAATTCCCTTTGGCTAAATTGCACCAGACAGGACTCTGAGTTATCCACGTGGGCACCTCCCAGAGGCGCAGAGTCCAGAAGAGAAATCTGAACTAGAGAAATTATCCACATAGACACACATTCAAAGGCTTGGGAGTAGCTGAGATGATTCAGTTATTATCTCATAAAATTTCCAAAACTCTGAGAAGCAGGTTTTTAAAAAGAGCCAAGGGCGGGTAATAATTGGACGGCAGACCCAGGCTTGTCTGAGCGCACAGGCTTCACTTTCCCTCGCCTGCCCTCCTCTCTGCTGCTACCCAGGTGGCTGGTGAGTGGCTGCAGGCAGCAGTGTCTCCTTGGTGCCAGCTTTGGCACACTGCTCAGTTTACTCCAGCCTCACATGGCTGACTTTTCCAGAAACACAAACATTAATAAAGCCCGGCTGCCACACTCAATGCAAAGTAAGGGAAACAAGAAGTCAACAGATCGTTTTGATAAAACGTGCTCTGGACAGCAAAGGAGGAATGTGCAGGGTGTGTTTGGCACCATTTTTTAGAGTCAGGAAGGGCCTCCCAGCCTTAAAAGTCCTGATAAAATGTGTATACATATTCTATCAACCTCCACTCAAGTCTGCTTATCAGATTGATGAAACTTTTCATCAATACATTTTTATTGTGCCTGTATAAAGTATACAATATGATGTTAAGAAATATTCATATAGGAGGTTGCTGTGAGCTATGCTGATGCCACAGCACTCTACCCAGGGCAACAGACTGAGACTCTGTCTCAAAAAAAATTTTTTTTTAAATTACTAATCATTAATTTTATTGACTTGTGATCAGAGATTCATGTCATGTAAGATTTATGTTTTTCTGGTATTTTTAAAAATGTCCATTGTCACTTAATATATGACTAAATTTTGATAATTTTCCATGGCTGTTTAAAAATAAATGTATTCTGTCTTTGTTGGGTATGTGTGTATTATTTAAATCAGACTTGTTTACTCATTAATTTAAATCTTCTAATTCTTTACTTTCTGTGTGTACTTGATCATCTGATTTCTGAGACATGGTTGTTAGAACCTCCAACTCTAATTGTGGATTTGTGGATTTCTTCTTGTATTTCTATCAGTTTTTACTTAATATTGTATATTTCAAAGCTGTGTGCCCCTTCATAAAAGTTCAAAATTTTTATTCCTTCTTGGATTGTACTGTTTATCAGAATGAAAAATCTTTGTCCTATTTCTTGCTTTGGGGCTGAAACTTTTGTCTGAAATTAGTGTTGTCATATGTTTTCTTTATATGAGATACATTTTTCCATTTCTTCATTTTAAAATTGTCCTCATTGTTTTACATCAATAACATATGACAAGATTTTTGAAAAATCCAATTGGATTTTCTCCCCTTTAATTGCAGAATTTTAGCTACTTACGTTTATTTTGACTATCAGTATATTTTGACTTAATCTTGCTACCTCATTTTATGTTTTCTATTTACTATAATTTTGGGGTGTTTTTCTTTCTTATTTCATTTTGTTAGATTGATTTAATTCTTCTTTTCCTCTTTATTATCTTAGAAGCTATATATTTCCTTTTTCTAGTTGTTACTCTGACTTTTTTTTTTTTTTTTTTTTTTAGAGACAGAGCCTCAAGCTGTCACCCTGGATAGAGTGCCATGGCATCACAGCTCACAGCAACCTCCAATTCCTGGACTCAAGCAAGTCTCTTGCCTCCGCCTCCCAAGTAACTGGGACTACAGGTGCCCGCCCATTATTTGGTTGCAACCGTCATTGTTTGGCGGGCCCAGGCTGGATTCAAACCCGCCAGCTCAGGTGTATGTGGCTGGTGCCTTAGCCCGCTGATCCACAGGCGCCAAGCCTACTCTGACATTTTTAACCTTGATTTTTAAATTTTTATTTTCCTATCTTTTTAAATCATTTGTGTATATACCCGTATGCCCCTTCCACCCCCCCCAAAAAAAGAAAAGAAATGTACATATAGAAAATGGTTACTCTAGTGGAACAAATTAACATGTCAGTTAATTTGTTACCTGTTTTTCTGCCTGGGGAAAGAGCAGCTATGATCTACCCATTTAGCAAACATCATGAATGCAATACACTATTATTAACCATAGTCTTCATGTTGTATATTAGAGCTTTTGACTTGTTCATCCTCCACACCTGCTACTTTGTATCTTTTGACCTACATCTACCCATTTCCTTCCCCCACCACCTTGACCCTAGAAACCTGTTTTATTCTCTATCTCTGTATATTACATGATCTCACTTACAGGTAGAATATCAAACGGTTAAATAAAATGTGGTTAGAATCAATGGAGTTTGATAGTGGAGATAGAGGGGAAGAGGTTGGGCTTTGCCTGTTGGGACTGGTTGGAAGGAAATATCCCAGATGGGATACTCTTTCCCGAAGGGAAACAGAAGACAGAGCATTTGTGGGACAGAGCCAGGAGGACCACTGTACCCTGAATATCAGGTCTATAGCCCAGCGGATTAATGCGGCCTCCAGGAATTTAATTTCTTCCCTCAGCTTCCCCCCAAAAATGCTTTTGAGGGGCCAGTAAAGTTATTTGAGACTTGGTCTTAGGTTTTGCAGGCAAGCTGGGATGGATTCACGGTTGTAACCTGGTTTGTAAACTGTGATTCAGGACACCTGACTTGTTCAACTAGATATTCCTGGGACACTGCCTGGCATAGTAGTTACTCGGGAAGTGTGAATCATCCTTCAGCCTCTCCTGAGTTCCCTTTTAGTTTATTTGCCAAAGTATTGATGCTTATGTTCTAGTGAATGTGACAGAAAGTCTTAAATCTAAAGAAACAAACATTTGTAACTAAATCTCCCCAAAGTAGTCATTTGCACATGGATGTTTTCTCTGGGCCCCATCAAAGTAGAGTTAACAAATTAGCATTCAACGAACTCAGTAATAGGGTTTTTATGCGTGGGCTTTCCTTTGAAAGACTTTGCCTAAGTCTTTTAGCAACTGCCTGTTTTTCTAAGCGTCTTTGAATATTATGACTACTGTAGTCAAGGCATGTTTTTTTGCATTAATAAAATAATGTGGTTGATGAAGGATGAGATAAATAATATCACTGCCTTCGAGATGGTCAAAGAACACAGAGACGGATGACTAAGGCGAACTTGCTGCTGTAACACTGCAGTGGAGAAGTGAGAGAATTGGTATCAAAGGTGTCTTAAAATGTGCAAGATCTCCCGTGACTACACGCCTGCTATGAGTTTCCCAAACGAGGACAAGCAAAGGTCAGTTTTCTAGAGGAAGGGAAGGGAGTTAGCCACGATGGCTTGGCATTTGGCAGTCTTAAAGCCCATGAAAAGGGTAGTGAAAAAGCTTTTTTTTTTTTTTTTTGAGACAGAGTTTTATTATGCCACCCTCAGTAGAGTGCCATGGTGTCACAGCTCACAGCAACCTCAAAGTCGGGCTTACGTGAGTCTATTGCTTCAGCCTCGCAAGTAGCTGGGACTGCAGATGCCCACCACAATGCACCACTATTTTTGTGGTTGTTGTTGCAGTTGTCATTGCTATTTAGCAGGCCCAGGCCAGGTTCGAACCCGCCAGCCCCAGTGTATGTGGCTGGTGCCCTAACCACTGAGCATTGGGTACCAAGTTTGAGAAAGCTTTATAGTGAAAAAAAGAAGGCTTTGGGTTTGCTCTGATTGGAGCCTGTGGGCATAAGAGACAACAGGTAGGCTCACTAGAAGCAGAGCGGCTTACAAGATTCGTGTAGGGAGTATAGAAATTTTTTTCTGATTGGTCCTGAGTTAGAAGCCAGAGTAAAAAATTGGGGCACCGGCAGTCATTGGCCAAGTCCTGAGCATTCTGGGTAGAGTTCTACAGAGGACACGGGTCAAAGTCCCGTCAGATATGGTCTGGCCACTGTCGGTTCACACATTCTACCAGGATTAAGATATTAGAGATTAGCTTTCCCAGACTGAATTCAGTATTTCCGTCATGTGCTCTAACAGAGTAATTACATCCTGCTGATCCTGACTCATTGTCACATTCATGTTGGAAATGCACGTACCTCCGGAGCATACATTGTGATTGAGGCAAAAAGCCTTATATTCTCACATTGGGAGTGTGTGTATATATATATGTGTGTGTGTATGTACATATATATAGCACGCAATATATATGTAGTACATACAGTATAAACATAAATACAATATATCTGTAGCATTAAAATTTCATGGGAGGTGGTTAGGGAAAAACTGTCTTCAAAAGGAGGCTTGGGGCAGGAAGGGTGGGGTCGAGAATAAAAGAAAAAAATTAAGAAACATTCTGTAGAACCTATGTAAATACTATTACCTGCAACCAGATTTCCCAGCCAGGGAGCCAAACACATCCGACCTTCCCTGCTGGGGCATTTGCCTTGTTTTTGCCTCTCCAAAGCATCTTTCCCGTTAGTTGAGTTTCTGCCTGGAGCACCACAAGTACTATCTGGGCTTCCTTCAAGCATGAGGAGTGTCACGAGCCAAAGCAAAGGCCACCTTGTGACACCGCCAGGAAGCCCCCGTGTCCCATGCTGTCATTGTCTCCCCACCGCACGTCCTTTGTGAGGAGCAACTCAAGGTGCAGAGATCAGACGCCAGTCCAAACGCATGCGATGTGAGTAGTCAAGTCATAGTCCACCATCTTGCCAAGAAAAAGGGGAATCCTAGAGGAATAATTTTAAGTGGTATGTTTAATTCACTAAAATTACACCGTGAACTTTATATTACTCTGGATGAAAAAAGAGAAAACTGTACACTTAAAAATGGTTAAGATGGTGAATGCTATACATATTTCACCACAATTTTTAAAAAGAGCAATGGATGACAGACATTTTTTACTTAGTTCAATAATAAGCATTTACACTTTTTTCCTTCTTATTCGTAAAACAGCACACAACAAAATTAGGAGGACTTTTACATATGGTTCTCTGATTAGGGGACCCACTGCTCAAAAGAGAATAGGTGGTCCCTCCCTTGGCAAATCAGGAGTCTCTTTTGAGTTTGGTTTGGCCCTGCCTCTGGCCCCGTTCTACTGGCTCTTGATATTTCTTTCCTTTCATTTTAGGGGAACAGCTGAGGCCCGCCACTCCACCCCTAACTCCAACCCCTGTCCCATAAACATATACTACTGAAGGAGTGACGGACATGCACGCTGGCAAAAGGAAAAACTGCCACTATTTCTGTCACGCTGACATGTCCTGGAAATCCTGTGGATTCCCAACCTCTGCGGGTCCTCCTATTGCTAATGGGCATACAGTTGCTTATTGCAGGCTCTTCACCTCCCTTCTGCAACTGCTGTTCTTCACTGTCTGGCCCACAATAAAGAGACTGATATTATATGACACCATAGGCAAGGCTGCTAAGCAGGCAGCCAAATACTTTCCACCCAATTTATAAACTCGTCTCTATCCCTGGCTGACTTATTGACCATCAGGCAAATGGCCCCAAATCTGAACAATATAAATGGATACAAAAGGGTGCCAAGCAATTATCGGGTGAAGTGTCTGTGGGGCCGAACAGACTTCTTGTGGCTCCTTTTCTTTTAACCTTTTGGATTGCACTTAATTCCCAGCAGACGGGTCATATATACAAACGGGATGGTTAAGGAACTAAAAGATAATTGTAAAACTATCTGGAATATGTGAAATTTCTGAACAAATTATTTCCCAGTGCGCTATTTATAAATATCATCAAGTCACTGAAGGAAGTCAACATTCCTTTAGGAAGTCCTCCACGGCCCACACTGCCCCTGCAGCCCTCCACACAGATGTCACACATTTACCGCCAGCGTTGGGCTGTTCTCGCTGGGTGGTTACCTCCTGAAAATTTAGTGGACGGACTGAATGCAATCTGACTAGACATGCTGATGCCACAATAGTAGCGAAGAAATTCCGAACTGAAATTACTTCGTCATCGCTTTATGGATTAAGTCAGACCCAAGAGCTCATTTTATAACACTTGCTTGCAAAGCCTCTGGGGACTCATTAGAATTTCATACTCCACACCATCGCTAATTCTCTGGGCAAGTGGAACATGAGAATCTACACACTAAGTGGACTTGAGGAAAAGTGTGTGATGAACCTGGACTTCAATGGGTAGAATTGCTACCTTGGCCCTTATAAAAATTCAAACTCCTCCAGGTAGAAGACATGAATTAACCCCTTTTGAAAAAGCTTTCGGTCACCCTCTCCTGCTAGCATCTCTAAACCTTACATTTCTGGGTTGAATAAACATTATGGACATTTAAGGAAACAATCTGAAGCTATGACTCGATGTAGAGGGACTAACTTATATACTTGTGGCATATCATCAACGAGTGAAAAGTTCACGGTCTCGGCCAACTGACTAGCTTGGCTACCCTTGGCAAACAGGAGATCATGTATACATGAAGGTTCTTAGCAGAAAGCACACACTGTTGCCTCCCTGGGAAGGCCCATGTGAAGTACTGGTGCCCACTGCATTGTCACCAAGATAAAGGAAAATCCTGCTGGATCCACACACATCATGCCCCCACCTCACGTGACTATAAAGTAAGGGTCTCCAGGGCCAATTCCCAGGGCCCTGAAAAATGGTATTTCTTTGAAGTAGATGGCCTTACGGAAGACCACAGATCAAGAAATTGTACTTCTAGTTGTTTTCTCCTCCTCTTAGGTCTCCCTACTACTCTTCCTTAAAAAAACAAGCAACAACCAAACTCTCTCTTTGTTGATAAAGCTTTTCCTAGTCTCTTGATAGCCCATTTTAAAGGCTGCCTGGAGACCATCTCGATGTACCTCCTCCCTCGGAGTCCCTATCATGGACCTTTTACTCAGACTGCGTCTTGCTCCTATTAATGTTTTCTGGTTTTTCAACCAGTCAGGCACAGACTTGGCACCCTTTGTACCAGTCTTCCAAACCCTAGCTACAATAACTAATCAATTTGATTATTGCTTATGTCAACATCTAGATGACACAAAAGTTACGTATTTTCACTCCTGTCAATTGAGTGTCTGGTGGATAAAGAGCAGAAAATGGATGTGTGCCAAGGCATGTCATCCGCCACTGAGAAGACAACTTCATACTACTTCTCCTTTCGATGACTCAAAGGCAGTCCTGACCGTGGCTTTGAGTGTGCAAATGCTTGTCAAATCACTAGATGTTCCAAAGGGCTCTCAAGTCAGCCTTCTGTAAAGTGGGACGTTCACTTGCTTTCCTTATTAGGTTTGCAGACACCAAAGATTACATATGGACAGACCAAAATTCTGGACTAACTTTGCCAGGTGACAAAAGTAAGCCCTATAGCTTGCAAAGCTGAGACTAAAGGCCTCCTGCAGACCTCCTATATCAGACACTTTGTAACCTTATCTGTTCCTGTGGACTGACAAGGAAATAGGGAAACGAAGAGGTGCAGAAGTCAATATGACAGAAGATAAGACACAGTAAACTCCATCCTGGGAGGTTATGAATTCTACTCCAACCTTATTTGTGAACAACACTGATATGTTTCTCTTGTGTGGTGACAGGTGTATAAAAGCTCTCCACCTGGCTTGGTGCCTGTGGCTCAAGTGGCTAAGGCGCCAGCCACATACACCTGAGCTGGTGGGTTTGAATCCAACCCAGGCCCAACAAACAATGATGGCTGCAACCAAAAAATAGCCCGGCATCGTGGCCAGCACCTGTAGTCCCAGCTAATTGGGAGGCAGAGTCAGGAGAATAGCTTGAGCCCAGGAGCTGGAGGTTGCTGTGAGCTGTGATGCCATGGCACTCTACCGAGGGTGACCAAGTGAAACTCTGTCTCAAAAAAAAAAAAAAAAGAGAGAGAGAAAATGATCCCCACCTGGATGGCTGGGGCAAGGTGGACTCAGATGCTTGGCACCTTCTATCACCAGGCACTCCACTTTTAGTTAGCCAAATCACAAACTTGAACTCTTTTGTTCACAAGCTGGTACCACACATACTAGATGTAATATTGAAAACCCACTTTTATAGCACAATTCTAAATTCTTTTCAATGTTGAGAGCTTATTTTCCAAGCATCTGCATTTATGAGGCTAAAATGGCAGCTCTAAATCTTTCCCTAATAATAAAATAAGAGTTTGATGTTACTATGCAAGCATTGACAACACCCCAATCAAAAGCTGATAGTATAGCTGCAATTTCTGTCATGTCCTCGATCTCCAGGTTTGAAGAATGAAACCACAGACCACACGAGTAAGCAAAAAGAGTTTAATGAAAGACAAAATAGATAGATAAATCAAAGAGGTGGAACAGAACCTCAGGCAGTGGAGGGTAGAACCCAAGGGGGAAGCCCATATGGGCCTTCTGTCTTGGGGTTTATATACTGCTCTTCCTATCCTATGGGCGGGGGGGGGGGGGGCGGAGGGGTGCAGTGCGGGGTGGTCAAATGATCAGGAGCCTACAGGAAGAAAAAATCCTAAAATTAGCAAAGGAATGCCATCCTTGCAGTCCTTGTCCCAGGTAAGGCAGTAGGGTGTGTGCTGCCTGCTCCAGGAGAAAAAGCCCGGATTAGATACTGATCAGGTTCTTTTCATGACCTTACTTGAACCCAGAGAATGCAGCCCAGAAAGGGCCTGTTTGTGCCTAGCAATGGGGTTCTGTGATAAGAATGATTTCTGAGCTCATCTAGGCCTAAAAAATGGGGGTCCCTTTCCAGCCCTGAATGGGGGAACCCTGTATCAATAGTTTAGTTTCTGGCCAGGATCACACCTGTAATCCCAGCACTTTGGAAGGCTGAGGTGTGCAGATTGCCTGAGCTCACTGGTTCAAGACCAGGCTCTGCCAGAGTGAGACCTCGTCTCTAAAAAGAGCCAGATGTTGTGGCAGGGGACTATAGCCCCAGCTACTCGGGAGGCTGAGGCAAGAGAATTGCTTGAGCCCAAGAGTTAGAGGTTGCTGTGAGCTATGACACCAGGGCACTGTACTGGGGGCAACAACGTGAGACTCTGTCTTAAAAAAAAAAATTAGTTTAGCTTCTGTCGTGCTTTAGAACCACAGTGTTCTGGGAGCCTGCATACTCACCAGAGAAGAATACTGATTCTATGAAATCACTGGAGACAAATAGAGTCTAACCTGCACCTTTTAAAAAACTAGATAAATGAAGCTAAGGATTTTTATTGGATGGGCCTGTTATTCCCAGGAACAGGAGGCTAGTTTAATGGAGCATGGGGGACTGTGCTTTGGTTTGTTCTTTTCTGTTCATTTATTTGCATCCAATCTACGTTCTTTCCCCTTGCAGATCTCTTGTGACACAGCTACTAACCCAACTTTTCTCTCCAGAGCCACCAACTCAGTTTTTGATGTTTGAAGCTTCTAGTGAAGTTGCAGACCAGGGAAGTGGAGAAGTGAAGGACATGCCGTCCCGACACATGCCAAATGTGGTACACTGATCATTCCAAGTAGAAAACATTGGAGAATTCCTGCTTTCAGAAGGGACCAGCTGACCTGTCTCTTCCTGCATGCAGCAAGCCACAAAGATTCCCTGTACCAGGGCAATAAAATAGCCCCTTATCATTAGAGACTGGGAAGTGGGGGCTGCAATGGGCCCGAATAAATATATCTAACTAAGTACCCTTACCTTCCATGCCCCTCCATATGACTATACATAGAGACTCCCTGAGAAATTTTATGCTCCTAGCCAAATCCCTTTGTCCTGTCATTTCTTCTCACGTTTACCATTGTTTGTTTAAAAAGCATGAGGGCATCTTGCTTTGTTTGGACTTTTTCACCCTCTTGTGAAAATGCTCATTTATAAGTAACACTCATAAGGTCTGTGTGCTTTTCTCGTAATCTGTGGGATGTCATTCGGTTTCTAGATCTAGGCAAAGAGCCCACCTAGAGCTAAAGGGGGGTTGGAGGGGATCTCTGACTCCCCCATGTCACCCCTCCACGTCTACCACGTGATCCCGGTGTGGAAAACAATGACGAGAAGATGTCATCATAGCCGCAGCCACTCTGTGAGAATCCCGCTGTAAGGATTCTAAACACATTTTCTCATAAATATATATGAGTATTTGTTTCCATCACGAATATTTTTATACATCAAGAACTAATACAAGCAAATTCTCCAAATTGGAAGAAAACCCCACAAAATATCCAAAGGACATCATCAGACAAGCTGAAACTTTTCCTCATCCGTTGGCTGCTACCTTGTCTAATGGGTAAGAAGAGACTTTTATTGAGCCCTGAGTATAAGAACTCCTTATTTGGTGTTACTGATGATTAAGGCAAGGAAGATACCATGACCACGGTTTTTAGAGAGTTACTTATTAACAAGTATAAATTCTTTAAAAACAAGCTCTACAGAGAGAGGTGACTTTTTTTTATTTTTTGAGACAGAGTCTCACCATGTCGCCCTCAGTAGAGTGCCCTGGCATCACAGTTCACAGCAACTTCAAACTCTTGGGCTTAAGTGATTGTCTTGCCTCAGCTTCCCTTGCAGCTGGGACTACAAGTGCCTGCCACAATGCCCGGCTATTTTTATTGTTATTGTAGTCTTGTTATTTAGCAGGCCTGGGTGGGATTCGAAACTGCCAGCCCCATGCATGTGGCCGGCGCCCTAACCACTGAGCTACAGGCGCTGAGCTGACTAGCCCATTAATTTTACAATATCCAGAGTTTATTGACGATCACCCTAGCTCTAGTTTTTTACTTTCTCCTCTATTCAGCTGACATTGTCTGCTTCTTACATCTATAGTTCAAGTCTGTTGGGGCTCTTTCTCAGTCAAAACTTTCAGTGACTCCCTAGTACATACTGAATATTAAGACTGAAGAATATGTCCATGACTAAACTTCACTTTCCACTACTTTCTAGAATACTCTATATCCTGGCAAAACTAAGCAGATGTTCCCTAAAGATCTTCCAGCTTTCTTACACAAGCCCTTGTGTGTATTATTCTTTGGGCATGAAATTCCAGGATTATCTATCTAGCTGTTTCCCTATCATCTATCTATATATCTCTTGGTAGAAATGAATTTTATTGTTATAAGGTCAACCTAGAGCACCAGCAAGATAATCTTTCCAAGGATGGTTGGTAGGGAAAGAAGAAGATAAAACAAAACAAATAGAATCAACGTTGGAGGTGGCCAAGAAGTTAGTTGTGATCTGAAGTCCAAAGGAGGTGAAATGTGGGGTTTGGCTTGAGGGCAGCAAGATATCCCTCCCACATAGGTGGGGCAGAGTTCCCTGGCCAGGGGAAGGCAGATCTTCATTGATCAAAGAAACAAACCCGTACCTTTGTGTTCACTTTACTCCTCCTCCATAACTGAGAGTGAGTGGTGAAATCCACTCTCTTCCCTCCAGGATTATCCTCTCTCCTTCTGTATCTCTCCCAGATTTTCAGTTCCAGCTCCCAAAAATATAGAGAAGGATTTGATGTTACTTTTTCTTCATTTTTCATTTCATTTTATCCTTTAGCCAACCAACATCTATTGACTACTAACATGTTCCAGGAACTTTACTAGGTTTTGAAAAGAGAAAGATGAGAAGAAAGATAAAGGAGTAAACAGAACCTTTCCTATCTCTATAAGGAGATAGTTCAGCAAATAATAAATGCTATAACAGAGTTGGGCTGCTGCTTATGGGGCTATTTTCATGTGGGCCTCTGTCCCTTCTCCACCCTTCTCTTCCCTGTATAGCACAGCCTTAGAGGCTGATTCTGCACACAGCATCCTCCATTACCCAGGCTCCTTTGCTCTCTGTCTTCATCTGGGCTCAGCCAGCAAGAGGCACCAGCCAAGACATTGAAAGGGTGGGAAAGGAGACGGGGGTATTTATTCCTTCTGCTTTTTGTCTCCTTTGTTCTTCTGCAATCTGATAGTATCCCTCCAGGTTTACAGCTCACCCTCCGTAATCCCAACTCCCAGACTCAGGTTCTCAAAAGTGGCTATTACCATGAACAATTATAGAAATAATGTGGTAATCAAGGTATTAGATCTGCAATGGTGGTGGCTCATTCATCACAGGGAATTTCAGAATGAAGTCGATGGACAACATTCTAAACTATGGTTTGACGATTCTAAGTTATGGGGATCTCCACAGGTCAGGAAGTTTCTAGGCAGAAATCTGACTCTTAAGTTTTCAAAACAGGAATTCATAGCTTCTTACTAAGTTCCCAGACTCAAACTAGTTAACAGACCCAGAAAGTCTCATTTGAAATGGGGGTCAGATCTTTTTGAGGAAAGACCCTAAAATATTATCAGAGTACTTCCCCAGAAAGACACAAGACAGACAGCTAAGTTTGAAAATGCCCTGTGAAAAGGAACCTCCCAGACCTCCTGGGAGTTACCAAACACTCACCCTGGGTTTACGCTGATTTCTGTGGAGTTAAAACATCATTGTGGTCCTCTGGTATCTTGCTTTCCTTCTGAGGGCTCTGAAAGAAAAATGTCATAGTCCTCTCTCCTTGGCTTGTACGTATACATGGTCATCTTTCTCCGTGTCTTTTCACGTCTCCTTTCCTCTAAGTATACCTCTGTGTACAAATTCCCCCCTTTTATAAGGACACAAGTCACATGGGATTTGGACCCACCCTAAAGACCTCATTTTAATTTCATTACCTTTGTCAAGACCTTAATCTCCATACAAGGTCATCCTCTAAAAAAGTCATGGAGGTTAGGATTTTAATATATCTCTTGAGTGGGGGCAAAATTCAACCCATAACAGCTTAGTGCTCATAGCTCAGTGGTTAGGGCGCTGCTCACATACACCAGTGCTGACGGATTCATACCTGGCCCAGGCCTGCTAAATAACAATGACAACTACAACAACAACAAAAATAGCCGGCATTGTGGTGGGCACCTGTAGTCCCAGCTACTTGAGAGGATGAGGCAAGAGAATCACTTAAGCCCAAGAGTTTGAGGTTGCTGTGAACTGAGGGTCCAAAAAAAAAAAAAAAAATCAACCCATAACACCAAGTAACTGTATAACCTAGCTATTCATTATGAACTTGATGTTACCTGATCCACCAGATGATGAAATTGGGCATGTACAGAAACAATGAAATCGTATCTGTCTGATACAAGAGATAAGCCCAGCAGGTCCACAGGGCATGAGAATTTCACAGGCACAGAGAACTTAGACTCCATGAGGCCTTCTCCCACTGCACACATACCCATAGCTTCCTGAGGAGTTCCCTAGAAGCAGGCAACAGAAGCGGAAGGGTCAGCCTTATGCAAAGTAAGCTGGCACTAGTAATTAGTAGATGGCTGCTGCATCAAACACCCACTCAGGGATGCCCCGAAATACACTAGAAAGGGAACTCTTCCTGGTGGACAGCACTTTGAGCAGTACATCTGCTTTTTGCATGGAAAGACATGGTCTGAGAGAAGAGCTACACTGACTCATAAGTAGTGGCTAATGTGTTGGCCAGCTAGTTCCATAAAGACTTGGAAAAAAACAAGATTGAAAGATTGACAACAAAGAAGTCAAGGTGGGAGTGGCATGTGATAAAGTCTCTTGAAATGCACAGGAGTGTGGAGATATTTGTGTCCTGAGGAATATCCTCCAGAGAATAAACAAGATAATCTGTTGGGTGAATGTCAGCCAACCTCCCTCTGTTAGGTACACAGTTAGAATTCTGGGTCTCGGCTTGGCTCCCAGAGCCCAGTGGCCAGCCACGTACACCGAGGCTGCCGGGTTCAAACCCAGCCCGGGCCAGCTAAATAACAATGACAACTGCAACAAAACAGCCTGGTGTTGTGGCGGGCGCCTGTAGTCCCAGCTACTTGGGAGGCTGAGGCAAGAGAATATCTTAAGCCCAAGAGTTTGAGGCTGCTGTGAGCTGTGAAACCACAGCATTCTACCAAGGGTGACACAGTGAGACTCAAAAAAAAGAAAAGAATTCTGGGTCTCCTAGGGAAAAAGGACAAAGTGGGTGCTCAGCCTTGGGGCTGCCTGGAGCAATTGCCCCCACCTAGGAAGAACAAGAGTGGCCCATCTTAGTGTTGCCTCACCTTGATCCTATCCTGAGCAAGTAACTGCCCTAATGGGGAAAGGAGGAACGCCTAGGGCCAGGCAGCCCAGGCACAACAGGATTTGGGAAGTGACTTACAGTTAATTACCATGTTGTTAACTGTCCATCAAAGTGGTTCCATGGTAACATCTGCACCACAGGAGGAACCAGTTCAGAAGGTAAGAAAGAGAACCCAGCCCATTAACAGTCTTTTTGCCACAGCAAGGGGACCTGTCACAGTCTATGGAGAATGTATGTTGCTCTGTAAACTTATATCTTGCTCTAACTCTATAAACCTATCTTTCTCTAACTCAATAAATTTTGTTCCATACTTCCCTTGCTTTGGTAGGTCGATGAGCCAAGGGTACAGACAACTGCTTGAACCCCAACACCTGTACCTTCCCTGGGCTTGCTGAATGCATAGAGCCTGGTGCAGGCATGCAGGTTAAGCATAGTCTCAACCCTAAGGACTTCCTTCACTAAGGCCAATATGGCTCCCGCCATTACTGAGTGCCCAAACTGCCAAGAGTAAAGGACAACACTGAGCCCAACATGACACCACTCCCTATAGTCCTTGCTGGAGGGCCTCTCTTCATAGCACCAGGTCATGGGTTCCAGTAACTCTTGACTCACCTTCCTCAGCAGTTTAGAGACACAATACTTAGTAAAGGCAGATTTGGAAGAAACTGGTGTCCAAAGAAGAGTGGAAAAGAACAACGATGAGGATTGAAGATTTTAGTTTTTATGAGCAGTGGACGGGGACGCTTTTAATGCAGATAGAGATTATCCAGCAGAGTGGGGTGAGGCTACTGGAGAAGATAAAGAGTTCAATTTGGGAGTGAGTGAGGATATTTATGTTTTATAAGCAATTAGTGGGCAAGGGGGAAATGGTGGTAGAGTTCCAAAACAATGTCTGTATTGGAAATTTGGGATGAAACAAATTTATTCCTAATCATTTGTTAATGTTCCTTAGGACTCTGTGCTTTTAATCTTTACCTCTTTGGACAGAGAGGCTTTGCTTGGGTAGGTGTTCTTATCCTCAAGACAGAAAGCAATCATGGAGAGGCCCCAAAGGCGATGTGTAACTGTGTATTTTACACTGAACGTGCCAAGGGTCCTGACCTGACCTCTCGTTCCACTTTATCTCCAGCACCTAGAAGAGACTCTGGCACATTGTAACCACTCAGATATCTGTGGATGAGTGTAATAAATGGGAGGATGTGGGGAAGTATGAAGGACTGAACAGCCATACTGGGCATAATGGAGAGATATGGGGGAGAGAGAAGCCATACGTGACTTATTTCTCTGCTCCAAAACTTTAGGAGACTGAAGGATGAGAGACCACGTGGAGTAGTGATTTAAGAACATGATTAATTCCAGCCTCCACAATTTCCAAGTTGAATGACTTGGCCAAATCACTTCACTTCTCTGTGCACAGGTTTCTTCCCTGTAAAACAGAACATGCTCAGAGCAGCACCTGGGAAAAGGTCAAGTTCCACAGAAGTGTCAGTACTTTATTTGTGGCATCTGAATGAAAAGTAAGCCTGCAAGACAAGCTGGAAATTCCCAGCTGAGGGTGAAACCAGATACTCAGCCTCTCAGTGCCATTCAAAAGTGAACAATCCAACCATTCTGGGAGGCCCATGCCAGGCCTAAATGAGGGGGAGATCACTTGAGGCCAGAAGTTCAAGACCAACCAGAGCAAGAGCAAGACCCCCTCTCTACTACACATAGAAAATAGTAGCCAGGTGTGCTATTAGCCAGAGGATCCCCTGAATCCAAGCATTGGAGGTTAGAGTTGCAGTAAGCCACCATACTCTAGCAGGAAAGAGGTCTCACTCTGTGAAAAAAATTTAAAAAAGGATCATCTTTTCTTTTTGTGCCTTCCAGACAGCGGCACAGCCATAGATACAGAGAGGTTCTGGCATAGGGTGAGGGTCCACGCGAGAGGAGAGGAGGCCAGTCCGGAAACAAGCAAAGACTTTAATAGAGGGAAAAGCAGAATGCAGACTGATTGACCAGCTGTCTGCTCAGCGCCCGCTCAGTTGCAAAAGGCTTTTATTAGCTTTATCAGTCCCGCCGGAATGGGGAAGCGAGCCCAGCTTTCTGCCGGGGGCTCTTCTCTAGTGCAGTCAGGATTTTCGGTGTTTGTGGTAGCGTGTTGCCCGGAAACTCTGTCCTTGAAGCTGTCCAGGAGTCTAGGGAGGAGGTTGCTTGTTTTCTGAAATGGCAGCACTTTTATCAGGATTATGAGAATTTCTTTCCCGCAGATACCCTACTCGCCCCACCTCCCAACACCAACCTACGTTTCCCAGGCAGGCCTGAGTTTTAGCTCCAGATCCCAGCAATGAGCTGTGTGGGTTTGCCAAGCCCCATGCCCTCTCTGGGCCTCGGTCCCTCACCTGTCCACTCGTGGTTGCCGGAGCTGAGCGGCAACTTCCATTTCAGCTGCGGTGGACCCAGGCCCCGGGCACTGGCCACTCGGGGCTGTGCGTCCGAAGCCCGCGCCCCGGCGCTCGCCGTCTCCACCCCCGGCTGGTCCCCGGGCCCCCCGGCACCCTGCGCGCCCCGCGCCGCCCGCAGGAGGCGCCTCTCGGGCGCCCCCCGACCGGGACGCCGGGCCCCGCGCCCCTTCTCCCGCGCCGCCCGCCCCGCATTCTGCCGGCGGAGCCTTTAAACCCAGCGGGCTGCGCTCTCACTAATGTTTAACTTGGGGCCGAAACTTTCCAGCCCCCAGTCACTCCGCGTCCGGGAGCTGCGAGCAGGACGCCGGGCTCCGCGACCGGCGGTGACTCCTGCCTGCGCTCCGGCTCCGAAAGCTCCCTTCGGAGGAGACGCCTACAATGAAGGTGAGTGGGTGCCCCTACCCCAAACTCTCCCCTAACTGCCCTAAAGCTCGAGAAATCCAACCAGGGACTGCCATTAGGCAGAAGCGCCAGGGCCACCCTCTGACAGGTGAAGGGAAGTCCCAAGGACTTTCGCTTCGTTCTCCAACCCGTGGGGTTTCAGTTGGGACCTAGGCACCGAGTCTTGGAGGTTTCCGAGTGCAACTCACAAAATGCACTCCTGTTTCCGAACAGAGGTAGGGAAACAAACACTAATGTGACCAGGGGCCGCAAGTTCAAGGGTATCCGCCTTAGCAAACTCTTCTTGACTGGCGCGCTCCAAACGCTCCCAGTCCACCGTCTCGCACTTCTAATGCGCTCCCATCTGTAAGTCCCGCTGCCTCTGGAGCAGCCCAGGCCCCGACCCTCTTACCCATACCGGGGCCAACCGCTTCCCTCTAACTGGCCCTGACCCGACCGGTTTGCAGACACCGTGGAAGGTTCTCCTGGGACTGCTGGGTGCCGCTGCGCTTGTCACAATCATCACCGTGCCCGTGGTTCTGCTGAACAAAAGCGGTAAGTTTGAAACGTTCGAAAGAAGATAAGACAATTGGAGATCAGCGTCAGGCTCCGTCTTATCACACGAAGGGAAACAAGGGTTTTTCCCGGGGGCTTGGACCAGAGCTTGTGGGTGAAGCTGAGAAGGCTGCCCTGGGCTCCTGCTGCGTGTGGCTCTATTCACTTCGCAGGGGCTCCTGCATTTAGGAGGCAAGACTTGCAGCTGCCACGTGTTGTTAGGTTTTGCTATGTGTAAAAATACAAACTTTACGAAATTAGAGGGAAATGCTAAGATTTTTTAAAAACTAAAATTTAAATATAATTTTTTAAAAAGTTTGTGGCTGTCATCTTCAAAGGAAAAAAAGATGTTAAAAAGTCTCAAACACTGCAGTAAAGATGTCTTAAGTGGACAGGAAAAATGAGAAAGAAAGCCCCAAAATACAGTTTGGAAAAAAGACAACGTTCAGGGAAACTGGGTTGTTTGCTTCAGGGATGGAGGAAACTCATCAATTGGATGCAGGGTGGGATGCAGAGAAGTAACTATTTGATCAATTTAGGAGGATTGCTGAGCTACATCTTACAGCTGTTGTGCATGGTAATATGCAGAAAGGGCTAGAGTCGTGATGCTTTGGTGGACTCTTTCATTTGAAACCACTTTTCATGTCTTGTTAGCTTGTTGTACTGTTCTAGTTTCGCTTTAATGCAAAACTCTCAGTTAATGGATATTGGATGCAAGCAAGTAAGAATAACGGGTCTAGGACCCTCTGGACACACTCCCTCAGTTAGTCAGCTAACTAAATAAAGCATTCTCTCTGGAAGGTTCAATCAGGAAATTTGTGATCAGTGCTTGCATACTGGAGGGATCTTATCCAGATTTCAAGGTGACAGATAAGAATTAGTTTGTAGAGCTATCAAAACCATGTTTGCCCTGCAATTTGTGGGTCAGGGAAAAGCTGCCAAAGGTTAGATAACTGAACGGGTTAATCTATGGCCAATGATATTTAGTTAAAGAAACCAGCAGTTACTGCCATTTTAGACTGTTAAATGACAGACATCAGTCCACTTAGGTTTAACTCTTTCTCATTGTTAAAATACAATCTGCCTGTATTTTCATAAAGCAATACTTTGTAGACTACACACACAAAGCTTTTTAGGAAAAGGCTGGGTCATTCATATAATTAATACATATTTATAGGGTTTACGTTATGCTCCAGACACTGTGTTAGTTGCTACAGGACAAAGATTAAATTTTATAAATATAAATATAAGGTCCCTGACATTAAGACGTTTGTCTGGTGGGAAAATTTTTAAAAAATGTGATTTGTTATATATACACATATGTATAAGAATTGAAGTAACTTGATACCTATTTGTCTCCAAAATGTCACTGCACCATCACATTATAACTGAAAGGATGGGTGAAACTGTAGTTATTAGGATTTTTCTTAAGGAAAGTTAGAGGGGAGTGGAATTTTAATAAGCACTGTGAGATGGGCAGTGAAATGACCTTGAAGCTTGCTGGAGTTAACTTTGGGAATCTGTTTTGCTTGGTAGGGGGGATAGGCAGGGGTGGGCTGTCTTGCCATTTCCCCTAAACATCACCTAATCTCTTCTCCAAGTAAAGTTTGAGTAGATTTCTTTGTTTTTTTCTTTTTTTTGAGTCGGTCTCAGTATGTTGCTCTTGGTAGAGGGCCCTGGCATCACAGCTCAGAGCAACCTCAAACTCTTGGGCTCAGGAGATTCTCTTGCCTTAGCCTCCCAAGTAGCTGAGACTACAGGCGCCCTCCGCGATGCCCGGCTATTTTTTTGTTTAGTTTTCATTGTTGTTTAGCAGACCCGGGCCGGAGTAAGTGGCTGGCACCCTAACCACTGAACTGCATGTGCCGAGCCTAAATTTCAAGAATGTTCTCTTGAGAGACTCAGTGTCTCCATCTAACTACTCCTGTGATTCAAAAAGATCATTTAGAGATATCTGAGCAAACTGCCCCGGGGGTTGGAAGGACTACTTCTGGGAAAGCCAGGGAAGTCTTCTCATACATCTTTGAAGTTGCTTTGGTGGGGAAGCTTGAATATTTTCCCCCAGTTTCAGGGGGTGAGGTTTTCCATAAAATGTGTGTCAACATCATGTCCTCTGTTCAGGGCTTATAGAAGGACCTGGGGCTGAAAGGAGAGCAGACACAGGAGTTTCCTTTCACTTGTAGGCGATGCAGAACCACTGGGACATTTTGAGTTTATGGAACTGTCGGGCATGACAGAGGGAAAGTGGGCTGAAATGGAGCCCTGGAGGAGAAGTGAGGGCATCTGCCCAGGACTGTCAGGGTGCAGATCAGAATTTGGAGGCTAGATCTCCTACTAGACTTTATGAACTAGCTACACATAAGGAGGTAAGGGAGAGGGCAGCCAAGGATGCCTCTTGGGCAGCTGGGTGGAGATGTGGTTTCCTGGTGATTTTATTTACACTTACCACTCTAGTTATTTTTGTTTTTGTATTTCTTAATGTGCATGTGTGTATGTTTAAGCGGAAAGGGAAGTCATTTTGTTTCAACTCCTGCCTTATCATAAGGAACAGAGATGAAACTCAGGAATGCAGCATTTTACTAAGTCAGCAATACCTTTCCTGGGCTGTGCCACAAAAAGGGACAGCATTCTTAACGAAGAATTCAAAGTCATCACCCACGAAATGCCCTTTCTATTGTCAATGGAGGCTTAGCCTCAAACAAATACAGGGTAATAGAAAGGGAGGGAGTGGGGAAGGATGAAAGGTAAAGAGGAAGAAGAGAGGGAAAGGGAAGGAAAGGGAAGGAAAAGGAAAGGAAATAAAATTTGATAGAAAAACAAAACAAAGACCTAGATTATCTGAAAAGCCAAGAACTAAACAGCAAACAAAAGGAAGGAGGAAGAAATGAGCAAACCTAAGTTGGTTCCCTGAGAGGTTGGCAGGGAAGGTCCGATGTTTCCAAACGAAATGCTCACTTTAGCAAAACTAGACACACCCGGAGGAGGAGGGGAGGAGGGAGATTGGAGGACGAGGGAGGGAGACGGAGAGAGAGGCTGAAAATTTGTCATCTTTCTCAAACTAAAAACTTCTTGAGGTCAAAGTCTTCATTTCACCAAGAAAATTAAAAGTTCTCCCTCCCTCTTCTGTATATATAATAAATAATTGTATTTTGTTTTACATTTTTTTATTTTTTAAATTTTTGCATATACATGTGTTAATTAGGTTTCCACTTTTTGCCTTCACAGAATTTAAAAGGCTTAAACTTGAATAGCAATAACAATGTTAAGATAAGGACTAGAAACAAAAAACACACGTAAAGAATGGACGAAGATAAATACGTTCAGAAAAGAAAACAGACGATTAGTGCACCGAAATATTAACCAATATTAGTAATAATAATGCCAAGAAAGTAACATTCACATTGTCAAATAAGACATTATAGAGCGCTTTGACTCTGAGGCTCAGTATGAAGTCATCAGTTAACTTCTTGTTTTTTTTTTCCAAAGTCTCAAAAAAATAGGCAACTAATATTACATAAATAACAGTAAGGGACAGTTTCAAAAAAACAGATCATGCCAAATCTTATAGACAATAGAAAAAGAAGAAATATTTCAAAATCATTCTGCTTGATCTAGATATATCTGATATTGAAATTGGAGAAAATATATTGTTATAAAGGGAAATTACATATTTCACTTATAAGTGAGGATGCAATATCCTAAACAGCATATTAACAAGTTGAATTAAAAATTAATGTTTAAGTAATGTACTTTGGTCAAAATTGAATCCAATTTATGTTTTACCTTTTTTTAAATTTTCCTATTATAGAAGTATATTATATACTTAAACATTGTTTTCTGGAGAGTTAACAGTAAAATAAATAAAAATATTTGTATGGAGCTATAGAAATCTTCATGACTTAGTGGTAATAAAACCTCTCACTCAGTATTTATGATTCCTTTATTTCCTCTTTTACATTATATAATAGGCTGAGATTTGAAATATTTGGTTAGTTAGCAAATAGGTATAGTTGAATCTTACTATGGTTAGACTTATATCTATTCTTTTTTTTCTCTTTTCTCTGCTTTAGCAGTACATTTACTCAATACCTCTTTTCAGCGTGTAGGAAATTTGACTGATCCCTTCACCATCAGTAACAAAAGAAAACCCAAATGAGAAGGAGATGGGAATAAGCAGGGAGAGAAAAGATAACATCTATGAAGTTTGCCTGAGGAAGTCCAGGCTCTATTTCAGGTTTAAAAGCACAGAAATGAGTCTGAATGAAAGCTTTGTATATTTCTGGGGACACTCTCTAAACAGTGTACTCTGTAAAAGCTTGAGTTGACTCCAGCTAGTTCAGTTAACTACCGTCAGCCTTTGTGGCGTGCTCATGGGGTCAGAGAATTAGTCTTTTTTAGGCCAGTTACTTTGGTTTTTGATTTCCTGGCCATAACATGTGCCTTTACTTTCTCTATCTTAGAAATCTCTGCTGTTCTTCTTGAAAAAGATCAGGGAAAGGGAGGAAAGACTGTTTGCCCAATTGATGGTCAAAGAAAAATGGAGCTGGATGCATGTATTCAAATTTTATGACTTAAGGAAGTTCCAAGGCCTGTGATGAATATGGATGTAAATAACCTACCAGACCACCATGCTTTGGAAGAGAAGGCAGAGAAGGATGTAACAATAGCTACCATGAATTTACTGTGTGCCACGTATTGGGCTGAGGGCTTTCAGTGTATTTCTCATTTACTTCTTATGACAACCCTTTGACAGAAGTTCTATTATTGCTTCATTTGCACAGAAGAGTTACAGAAAGTTTGAGATGGTGTTTTAGTTATCTTATCACTGCATAAGGAATTATCCCAGAAATTAAAAAATAAATACTTGTTATCTCCGTTTCTGTGGATCACGATTTTGGGAGTGACATAGCTGGGTAGTTCTGGCTCAGGTTCTCTCATGAAGCTGCAGTCAAGATGGATCTGAAAGCTTGATTGGGGCTGGAGGATCCACTTCTAAGTTTGCTCATGTGGCTGTTAGCTAGAGGCCTCAGTTCTCAGAAGAACTGGGCAACTGCCTTCCCTTAGAGTGAAGGATCCAAGAGAGGAACTAAGCAGGAAGCCACTGTTCCTGTTATGGCCAAGCCTCAGAAGTGGCTGCTATACCACTACTTGTGCTGTGAGCTGTAGGCGGTACAGACCAACTCTGATACAATGTGGGAGGGCATAAACGCCAGGAAGTGGGAAACCCTGGGAACCATCTTGGAGGCTGGCTAGCAGTGAAGTTAAGGAACTTGATCAAAGTTTCAGAGTTGGGATTCACACTCGAGCAATGTGACCGTAGAGCTGATACTTGATACTATTAAACTCTATAGTCTTCTTTTAGCTTGTAATCAGTATAAAATCAACTTGGCCTTATTAGCATAATTGTTAGGACTTCTCGTTTACATACCTGTATTATAATTTCATGACTGCTAATTCCTGTATGCTAAGTATTCAGAGGAAAAGAGCCTACTTCTAATACTTCCTTTTGTATGTAAATCTGTATGCAGACAGCAACTTCCAGCCCAGAACTGACCTCCCAAGCTTTTGATGGGTTTTATGTAATAGTATTCGTAGTAATGACAAGTCTGTATTTACTTATTTGTACTAACTAACTTGTTTTGTTTCGGATGCAAGTTATATTATTTCGTTTCATTTTCACAGAGCAATACAGGTCAGAGAGACGTATCACTATTGTACCAATATCTTGATTTTAACACTTGAAGAAACTAAGGCATAGTTTAGGTGCTTGCAAGTAAAGGCTGGATCATGGAAATCCAAATATTTGATTTCTAGCCTTCCTTGGGTTTACTGGTTCCCTCCCAGAAATAGCTGATTTAAAGAAATGCTTTGGTGAGAGTTTTTTGAGGTTAATGTTTAATTATTGCTTTATGATTGGATGTTAATCCTTTCATTGTTGTAAATCAGTATCTTGTAAATGTTTCTACTTTCACATTATGACTTCCAAACAAGGGTGTGTGTCTCTCAGTTTGAGAGTAACCTGAAACCACTAAATTAGAACTACTGAGGTAGCCGTTTTATTGTTTGTCAAGGATTATATTTTCAGTTTTATATTGTACTTCTAAATTATGATTTATGGCAAGCTTTTTAAAACTTAAATATAAATGATTTGCTTTCTTTTACTAAACACATGAATGCACACACTTTATTTTTTGCCTCCCTGGGGAAGCAAGTAGACCTATGAGTTTGGGTCACATAATTCAATATATAAGGACCAAAAGGAAGAGGTAATTCAAGGAGGATTTCTGTTCCTGACACTCTAGAAGCTGTAGGAGTTCAGGATATGTCATAGAAATGAGTAGGAAGGGTGAATATCAAGTGGGTTTTATCATCTACTCCTCCTGATTTCTGCATACTAGGTCCCCCAGAAAGGAGCTGTGTGGTCATTATAACCCTAATACTATTTCTGTGAGGCTAGAGCTTTCTTTTCTAGTTTTTCTCAGTTGTATTAAAGGTTACTCTACCCAGACTCAGGTTCATGAATTTCATGGCTGACTTTTATTTCTCATTTTCAGGGTTACGATCCTGAAGCAATATTTGCAAGTTCATTTACTGAATGCTTACTGTAAGTCAGGTGTTGTTGTAGTTGCCCAAAATATGGCCTGCTTGGTCGGATGTTTGTCCGCTTCAAACCTCATGCTGAAATTTGATCCCCAATTTTGGAGGTGGGGCCCAATAAGAGGTATTTGGGCCATGTGAGCAGTTCCCTCATGAGTAGACTGATCCCCTTTCCTGGGGTGAATTCTCCCTTTATCAGTTCCCACAAAAGCTGGTTGTTCAGAAGAGCCGGGCACCTGCCCCTCTCTCTGACTGCCTCTCTTGCCATATGATCTCTGTACACACCAATTCCCCTTCCTCTTCTGCCATGAATGGAAGTAGCGGTAGACATGCCCATCTTTGACTTTCCATCCAGAATCATGAGACAAAGAAGTCTTTATTCTTTATAACTTATCAACCTAAGGTATTCCTTTATAACAATGGACTAAGACATGGCCCTGAGCAGTACAGATGGGGACCCGGCTCCCCTGGACCTTGACCTTCCATGGGACAGACAGATTACAGGCATGTGTAGAACTATATTTAGATGATAATAAATGCTGTGATGAAAATAAAATAAGATAGAGAGGACTGAGAGACACAGAAAGTAGTTCCACCCTCCCCCCGTCACTTTTTCATTTTCTCATATCAAGGAAGTAAGGGAATTTCTCTCTTATTCCAAGTATGATTTTGAGCCACTGCAGGGTTTTACCATGAGCTTGTGTATGGCGCGATTTTATTTACATTTCAAAAATATATCTCTGACTCCTGTGTGGATAATGCTTAGGGATGGGGATGGTTTGTCCAGGTGAGAGATGATGACAACTTGGACAAGGGTGGTAGCATCAGAGACAGAGACAGGTGAAAAAAATGGCAGAATGTGTTTTGGAGTTTGGACCTAATCTATTGGCATGTGAAGAGTGAGGGAAGAAAAGAGGATAAGGATGACTCCTTAGACAGGTCACTGGACAGACAAAGTGAAGAATTTCCTTTTGCCCTATGGCCATTTCCTTCCCCTAAGAGCTAATTTGCAGACATTCCTCTGACCTAACTCCTTCTTCCTACTGGGTCAGCCTTCCCCTTTCCAAAGCCAGGCTTGTAAGGGCTTTCTACCTCATATTCACCCAACACAGACTGATCAACAGAAGGTAATCTCCAACTCAGTATATACATAGATACGTATATAGTACACACACACACAGTCACACGTATATTTATATACATATATGTTTATTTCATTTTAGTGGGAAAACCCTTGTTTTATTCTTCGGTCTTCTCCATTTGTTTCTTTCTGTCTCCCTATCCCGCCCTCATTTAATCACTGCCACATAAGGAATTCCCACTCCCCTCTCCATCCATGATACCACTGGCCAACAGGGAAATTCTTCCTGGGGCCAAGAGAAGTATAGGAGGCAGCAATGGAAACTGCAACAATGGCAGCGACAACTTTTTACCCCACACGTGGTGGCAGGGAGGTGGTGTTGAGGGTGGCTGCATTTTGGGTGGGCTGCTTCTCCCCCACTCCAACCTTTTCCCTTTCTTGCTCCTCCATCGAGACCCTCAGAATCTGTTTGTTGAGCATTTTCTATGCGCTAGACACCATTGGTCCCTGGGGCTATAAAGATTGCAGATACGACCCTTGTCCTCAAATAATTCGTCATATGAAAGGAAACATACACATTAACTCTAATCAAAAGAGCTAAGTGCCCTTCTAGTAAATGATCCAAGTGCTATGGAAGCACTAATGAGCAAAGTATAAATGCTGCCCCAGGAAGTCTGTACCTAACCAACCAAGCATAAAGAGTTAATAATTAATAGGCCTCAATGCAGTCCTTCTAATCCTCCAGCCACTGCACCGTCTCCCAAGCATGCAGTTCACCTCCATGTCTGTCTTCACTAAATACAGCCCCCCGATTCAGCATGGAGATTGTATAAGAATATTCTGGCATTGGACACAGTGGCTCATGCCTATATTCATAACACTTTGAATGGACTCCGAGGCAGGAGGATCAGTTGAGGCCAGGAATTCTAGACCAGCCTGGGCAGCACACTGAGACCTCATGTCTACAACTAATAAGAAAATTAGCCAGATGTAGTGGTGTGCACCTTTAATGTCAGCTACTCAGGAGGATGAGGCGGGAGGATGACTTGAGCCCAGGAGTTAGAGTTAGAAAGGTGGCAGTGAACTATGATCATACCATTGCACTCCTGCCTAGGGGACAGAGTGAGACCCTGTCTAAAAAAAAAAAAGAATGTATTTTGGTTTCAAGTAGCAGAATAACCTGACCAGAAGTTGTGTACACTATGAAGTTTTATTATTGTATTATTATTATTAGCTTCTTATATTGTACATCATTGGAAGAAAATGAGAACTGCAGAAGCCGAGCATTGCTTATATTTGATAATGCAGTGGTGTGACACCATCTTTAAGAATTCGGGTCCCCAAGGGCGTCCTCTCACAGTTGCATGGCTGCAGCAACGCTGGCTCACTTGGCTCTTTCCCAGGAAAAGAGGATGCCTTGCTTTTGGTGGTGTGTTGTGTCAGGGAGAAAAGCCATTTCCAGAAGTCCTCTGACCTCGCAGACCTTCAGGTTTTAATGGCTAGATTGGGGCACTTTGTCTGTTTCTCACCTAATCACGGGCAAGAGGAATGAATTGCGATGATGGGACCAGACTAATCAAGACCCACCTTTCTGGGGCTGAAGAGGAGCTTCTTTCCTTAGCACGTGGAAGGGGAAGGACAAACGCTTAAGTTGAATTGGGAATTCTGAAGGACGAAATTGGGGGTCTGTGTAGGCTTATCATATATGTGGCTATTGCTTTCTTTTAATTACACTGGAAGAATTTAGTTTTCTAACAAAAGAGAGCAGGCATCAAGCCAGGTCTGATCTCACTTACATTCTTAGCCACCTAGGTTTATGGCAAGAGAGAGCATTTTGCTGTTTCTTTTTTGATCAAAAGGGCACTTTGACCCCAGCACGTGCTTTCTCTTGGCATCCAAAGTGATCACGAGTAGGGAAGAATTGAATTTACAATATTTAAGATACAATATGAGACGTTACAGCAGATCGGAAACATCTGATGGGAATTACTTTTTATTTTCTTATAAAAAGTCATGTAAGCTACCCATAATTTATCCAATTCATAATGGGAAAAAATGGCAGAAACAATCAATGTAAACTAAAATGAACAAACTTTTTAAAAACAGTAAAAATTGGATCTGCAAAGTGTAACTGATGAAAGTAGGACCTGAAATGAGCAGTGGCCATAAAAACAAAATAAATAAGTAAAGGAATAAATGAAAGCAAACAAAACCTCACAGAGTCTAGAAACTCCAATTTAATTTGACATGGACAAAAAGAATCTAACGAAAGATGACACAAATCTTTGGTGTCAAATTTCCAGGGGGTAAAATTATTCTGCATGGTAATGGTTTCCTTAAAATGAAAAGGGTTTGACTGTACTGAAGGGGAATCCAGAACCCCGCCCCCAGCGGCCCCTCAGTCCTGCCTGCACCTCCACCCTGTTTTTCCTGTCTATCCACCTCCACTCCTGGTGAACTACTATAGCTATTGCCTCTCCTTGACCCTCCAGCACCCCTGCCCCATGCTCATTCTCAGCTGAGGACCAGGATTCTGTGTTAAAGAGAAAAATGAAACCATTAGAAGAGAAATTCACTTCCCGCCTGGGCACCCACCTGCCTGGGCCTCTCCCGGGGGATGGACAAACGCTCCCGCTCCTGTCCCAGTCAGGCCCGCCCTCTCCTACCATCTCCATCCCCCTTGCCCAAAGGCAAGGCTCCACCTATTCCCCTGCTGCCTACATCAATGTCATTTTATCTTGACTTGATGATAAACTTACTGTAATCTCTTATTTTCCTTTAAAAAATAAATAAAACATCTCCACCCACATCCCTGCCAACCTGCCACTTTCCTTTCTCTGCTCTCTTTACCATAGAACTTCTCAAAGAGTCCTCTATCATCACTGTTGACATCCCTTCTCCTCCTTTTTAAAATTATTTATTTATTTATTTTTTAGAAACAGTCTCACTTTATCACCCTCGGTAGAGTGCCGTGGCGTCACACAGCTCACAGCAACCTCCAGCTCCTGGGCTTAGGCGATTCTCTTGCCTCAGCCTCCCGAGTAGCTGGGACCACAGGCACCTGCCACAAAGCCTGGCTATTTTTTTGTCACAGTTTGGCT
>CAUYRH010160711.1:0-15762 GCA_963574655.1 Perodicticus potto
ACCTGAGCTGGCGGGTTCGAATCCAGCCCGGGCCCGCCAAACAACAATGACGGCTGCAACCAAAAAATGGCCGGGCATTGTGGCAGGCGCCTGTAGTCCCAGCTACTTGGGAGGCGGAGGCAAGAGATGTGCTTGAGCCCGGGAATTGGAGGTTGCTGTGAGCTGTGATGCCACGGCACTCTATCCAGGGTGACAGCTTGAGGCTCTGTCTCAAAAAAAAAAAAAAAAGATTTGTTTCTAGCCCCATCTCACTCCAAGGCCATTTCCTCGTCACATCATTCATTCAACAATCACCTTTAGGCACCTGTGGACTACCAGGAATCTCTCTGTGGTCATCGTGTGACCATCACAGAAGTATCAAAAGCAGAAAGCAAGGGCAGCACCCTCGGACACCGGGCCACAGAGGCTGTCTCCATCCCCAATTACTTCTGGGGTCTCCAAGCACAAGGTGAAAGTTAAGACTGTCAGACTATAAAGCCTGTGTTGTCTTATTGAACCAGCACACTCGGTGTACACAGGGTCAACACACCCTCTGTCCCCAACCACTGTATATCCTCTGTCCCTAAGATCAATGCACACCCTGACCCTAGGGCCAGCAGCATCCTCTGGCTCTGGTACAAGCACATCAGCCACTGTCCCTGGTACCAGCACAACCCTTGTCCAGGGCAGCGACACAGATTGTGCTCTTGAGAAAAGCACTAACAGTCTTGCCTGAAAACCCTTCAACTCTTCCTTACATAAACAAGAAGAAATCTCTTGCAGATAATTATACAACCTCTATTCGCTGGTTCAAGTGAGAAGCAAATCCTTTGTAAATATTCTTTAACATTCCATTCAAACACTCTGCACTTGATGGGAGATGGAAAGAACTCAAGGTGTGAGAGTGCCACTGTGTGGGTACCTACTGTGACCACCTAGTGTTGGACTGTGCACCCACATAGGTTTCTGCTCCCCTGAATGCCCTGGAGACTCCTGTCAGGCCACATTGATGGTCTCCATCAAACAGGTGAGAAAAGGGTGGCCCCGACTGGGGACAGCACTGAGTGACCCAGAGGAAAGAAGGATTTGAACACAGACCCCTCTGTCTCCAGAGGCCCTCCTATGTCATCTTGCCATACTGGGAAACAGTCACCAGCTAGGAGCAGTATAAGCTCCAAAACAGACAGTTCTTCATTGCTTCAAAAGGAAGCTAAAAGCCCTCTTGCCCAGTATGTGCAGAGTAGGGGTGCAAGGACTCCAAGGAATAGAGTCACACTCTGCCCTGACATCCTCAGAAGATATTGCAGCACTCTGGGAGCAGGCTCCGTAGGCCCATAAATAATTGAGAGCCCATACGTCCTATGGCATTTCGGCTGAAATCATCACTCACCCACACTCTCTTATGCTCACTGCAGAGCCGAAGAAACCCTTGCTAATTTTTTTTTAATGTAGCCTTTTGTTGAAACTTATTTTGAATTCAGCATCCACCTGCACCTACTCAGTGCCACGCCCAGTCTTACGCAGCAGAGATGCAGCGGTGACCTGGAAGCGGCTCTACTCTTAAGGAGCCCAGACCCTTCTGAGAACAGAGAGACTCAACAGACCTTTAGAACAGCCACATGTAAGTTATTCACCAGAATTAAGAGAAGAGGAACAGGGAAGGAAGGGAGGGAGGTAAGTGTAAGTTTGCCTGGCAAGACAGTGCCTTCCGGGGTGCGGGGGGCAGGGCAGGAGGAGCCAAGAAGGGAGAGAGCTGAACCACACTTCCCCCGAGGCTGGACCCCACAGAGAGAAGAGTGTCCTTAGAAGGAGGTGGGAGCAAGTGGGGAGTCTGCTTCATTGCAGAGCGCTCTGCTTCGATTCTGCTGTTCCACTGGGTCTTCAATAAAGCCATGAAACCTGGTCACAGCACAATAGAGATTTTTTGTGGAGATGGTAGCAAGGTGTGCACAGCAGTAGTCAAGAGGCCAGCCCAAGAGGACACACACAGACATGGGCGCTGAGGACCTCCAGGAAGGCAAACCAGGGCCATGCAGAGCTCAAGAGAAGCCCTGAACTGGCATAGGATCTGGAACTGGGGCATTTAGCCATGTTCATCAGCACCTTCCAGAGGTAATTGGCCCAAGAGCCACCTGGCAGGGGAGCATAGTGTGGACGCACAGAGAAAGAAATAGCTTACTCTAAGATGGGGTTTGGGGGCTTGGAAGAGGGGGTGATGCTGCAGATGGAGCTAGGAGCATGAGAAAAGGGAAGCATTTCAGACAGATCATCCTAAAGGTGGGGGACGTCTATTGTCTTGGTTTCTTGCTTTGTTTGGTAACCATACTTGATTTTCCTCTGGAGAATTCTCACTCTTGGTACCTGTGGTTTAAGTGGTGCTAATCCCACCCTCCTAGATACAGGAGTGGTTTTATGATTGAGGCTTGGCCAATCATAACACTCCATCCCCTACAGTCACTGGTTTAATAATGGGCACATGACCCAAATTAGCCAATGAGAGTCTGCTCTGAAATCTTTGTTGGAATGCCTAGGAAAGAGGTATTCCTTATCCCCTGGAGTGGCTGGTGGACACCATGAGAGACTGCCTGCCTGAAAATGGAGCCAATGCATATTCTGAAAGCATATTCTTATAGGCAATCGTTAAGTACCTCTGCATGCCTGAAGCTCCCTCCACCACTGGAAATTCAGCTATATAAGCCAAGGTTTTCCTTTTTTAAAATTATTTGAGCTGACTCATTACACTCATGACCTCCAGAGCTTGGACAACAGGTGCAAAGACCTATATGTGGAAGATGGCCAATGTGTCTGGGAAGGAGTGAGATGTTCATACAGAGCAGGCTGTGGCAGAAAATAAAGTTGTTGTTGGCAGGCTGTGTCTGGGTTATCCAAGTCCACATGTGGCCTGCAAGGGCCACGGGAGCCAGGAAAGATTTTCAGCAGTGGCATGGTACACTTAGATATATGTGTGTGGACTCACTCTGTTTATTCAAATGTGTTTAAAACCTAGAAAGAATTCCCAAGTAGAGCGTGAGCCAGACAATTTTCTTTTCCAGTTTTGCAGCACGAAGGTGCTATCCAAGGTACTGAGATCCCCCAGAGGGCTCTTCCAGGAAAGGGAACAGACTGAATGCTGTGGGCGGAGATTGGCATGCTGGCTCGTGCATTTGAAATGCCACCTATTTCCATTCCCTTGCATCTGCACAAATGGAATTGTTCCTGTGTTTTCTCCCTGTTTCCATAGACGGGGAAGAAAGAGTATTTGTGCACTAGTCCTCCCTGACGCCAGCCTCAGGATACACAGAAGTCTTTTGTCCTTGCCACTGTCTGGCCTGATGGAAGAAGGGACTGATAAGGTTTATGGACAAGAACATCAGATAATGAGTTATTTGACACTGGAAGTGTCCAAAGAGCCAGAATGATTAACTCACTCTTATAGAGTTGGTGGTAGGTTGCTTTATCAGCCCCAATTTTTCATTTCTCCCAATATTCCAACCCTTTGTTACATGACTGTGGAGTCCTTCTCATTAAAAGGGCAGGGTTTATTTCCCCTTTCCTTGACATTAGCATGAGCCTATAATTTTTTGTGTCCAATAGAATGTGTTTAGAAGTGACAGTGAACATCTTTCTGTCTTAGACATTAAAAGGCACAGGTGTTTGCACTTGCCTCCTTCATCCCTACATCATCATGAGGGGAGCGTGCACCAGTAAGACCCATGTTGGATGATCATTCTCCCCCTCTTTACATATCTTGTGAGCACAGACCAAGACTGGCTACATACTCTGCAGGCCCCTCTGCATAGTGAAAATACAGGTTCCCTTGTTCAAAAAGTATCAAAAATTTCAAAACAACTACAGCACAACATTTAACAAAGTGTGGGCTTTGTGTGACTACAAGGGTTCCACACTCATGATACCAGGCCGGGAAGAGGTAGCATTTTGTTTTAGACCAGGGATCAATGAACTATGATCCTCAAGTCCAATCTAGCATGCTGCCCATTTTTGTATGACCCTAGAGCAAAGAACAACTTTTACATTTTTAAATGGTTAGAAACAGTCAGAAGACAAATACTATGTATATTGTGTGACATGTGAAAATTATAGTTAATTTACATTTCAGAGTTTGTGAATAAAGTTTTATTGAAATACAGCCATGCTTCTTCATTTATGTCTGGTCTGTCTGTGGCTGCTTTCACACTAAAAGAGCAGGGTTGAGTCACTGTGGCAGAGACTGTATGGTCTACAATGCCTAAGATGTTTACCTTCTGAACTTCTGCAGAAAAGGTTATCAGTGCTATTCTAAACCAGACAACAGAATCCTCCAATCAATCCCAGCCTCTATCACTGGAGCATCAGCTGGCCTACAGATCTCTGGGAACGACCGCTTATTGCTGTAAGAGGTCTAACAATTAAGTTCATGAACTCATCCTAGAAAAAGTGCTATATACCTCATTGCTGAATATCACCATGGTTACCTTTGAGGTGCTCCCCTAGGGAAGCTTGGCACCAATGCCAGAGACTAGTCCACCCTTCAAAGCAATTTTGGAACTCTTTTTGCGAAAGGACCATCAGAGCTGTCATCTGATCCTGAGATTGTGACATGGTGTGAAACATGGTTATCACTAACTAATTAAGTGTGCAATGTAAGTAACATTTATCAAAGAATGGCATGTGGAATGATTGCAGATGTACATGGAACAGCCCTAAGTGAAACTGAATAGCAAGGTCAGAGAACAGGGCATTTCCCCACTCTCTTTAATTCCTTTTGTTGTATCAAGGAGGAACCTTTTGGTGCTGGTGACTCCCTAATGTTCTCCTCATTCCCTCAGAATGGTCCCTCAACAGACCTTGAGCTCAATAGGGAATAGTATCTTTCTAGAATAGAATGAGTGTTTGTTTTCATTGTATTTATTTTTATGATTACCTTCTATTTCTGGCAAGCAATACTAGTTTTCCATTTATGCCAGTGTTTTATTTTCCTTTTAAAATATGATTCTTTCCATAAGAATAGTGAGTTTATCTTAGCAAAAATAAAATGATGATATTATCTTATAATAACATTGAGTGAGTCATTGTGCAGGTGTAAGTAATGTGGGGGTGGGGAATTACAAAGATGGTGGGAAAATGGCTGAAGTTTGGAAAACATTGACAGAAATGACGACTGAGACTATTTCTTCTATGACTGCAGAATGCAATGCTAAGTATGCCAGATCTGGACAGTGTTCCCTAATTCAGACTCTATCGCTGCCACTTACTGTCTGCGTAGCCTTGAACAAATTACTTTACCTTTCTGAGCCTCCATTTCCTTGCTGCAAAATGGAGGTGATAACACTTGTGCTCTCAGCTGTGAGGAACACAATTGGCTGTCTTCCATCACTCTTTGGTCCGTACTCACAGAACCCCAATTTTGTCCAGATATACACTACTCACCTATTTAGCCACAAGTTTCAGGGAAGCTTACCCACCTCCAGAGATAGTCTAACTGCTCTCACTCCTTTCCAGGTGTTTCTCCAGGAGTAGATGTCTAATCCAATCATGGCCACCAAGAAGGCATGAGAAACATTTGAGAAAATTTTGTAACTCCTTAGAATCACTGGAAATCACATTCTCATTTCTCTAACTGGATATTATTGGGTCTGAATGTGAATCCTAGAAACAGTAGCCATTTGCTTCCAGCTTAGGGAAGAAGCCAATGTCAAGTATAAAAAAATAGATAATGGGCAGGCACAGTGGCTCGTGTCTGTAATCCTGGCATGCTTGGAGGCCAAGGCAGGAGGATCCCTTGAGCTCAGAAGTTCAAGATAAGCCTGAGCAAGAGCAAGACCTTGTCTTTACTAAAATTAGAAAAATTAGAGAGGCATGGTGGTGGGTGCCTATAATCCCGCTATTGGGGAGACTGAGACCGGAGGATCGTTTGAGCCTAGGAATTTGAAATTGCTGTGAGCTAGGCTGACACTGTGGCACTCTAGCCTGGGCAACAGAGTGAGACTCTGTTTTTGAAAAGAGAGAGATAGAACAGAGAGGTAGAAAGACCCCAAGATTGTCTGGAAGTGAAATATTCAGGTTGATAAATGTCATCATTTAAGCCCGTTGAAGGTGGGTCTTCTATTACCTGGAACTGAAAGAATCCTAACTAATACAGATATTGGTACTTTATGTTGTAGTTCAAACAGCGACGTTAATGCTTCTGCAAAATGGTCTGCTTGGTCTGCCTGTTATTATACAAATAGTCCTGTGCACACAGCCAGGAGGACTCCCATGTGCTAGCTAGGATATCTTCTCTTCTTCTTCCTTAGGAACAGAACCCAGATGTTATTCTGGGTGGCAGTGTGCCCCGTTAAAAGACGACATTTGCCATCCTCCCTTGCTGCTAGGAATGAATACACGACTGAGTTTCAGCCAAGGATGTGAAAGTGGAGGAAGACTGCTTAAAGGGGGCAGACTCAGGCAGAAGTACGCTTCCTCCTCTCTTCCACTTCCTTCTGGCTCAGGTGGCTGGAGTCTCAGAAGTTTTCTTGAACCACATGATGACCTTGAGCATGGAAGTCCGGAGCAGCAGAGCATAAAGATGGAAGGAGCCTGGGTCCTTGTTGAGTCCCTGGAACTGCCATACTGACTCTGCACTGCTAACTGTCAAACTACTTTTATGCAATAAAATAAACCTTATGTGTTTAAGGCAATGCTACTTTGGGATTTCTATTACATACAGCAAAACCTAATCCTAACTGATACTGTATCTAATTGGAAACTCCTCGTTCTTTATCAAGAGTCTGATGTCTGCAAATATGTAAAAGTGTGGCTTGGATAACATTCAGATACACAAAAGACCTAAGATTTAATATGATCTTTATTGACACTTGGTATTTTCAAAGAACCTTAGAGTTGTTAGGAGAGTTAAAACAGACGATTTATGACTCGGTGCCTGTGGCTCAAGCAGCTAAGGTGCCAGCCACATACACCAGAGCTGGCGGGTTTGAATCCAACCCAGGCCTGCCAAACAACAATGACAACTGCAACCAAAAAATAGCCAGGCATTGTGGTGGGCACCTGTAGTCCCAGCTACTCCGGAGGCTGATGCAAGAGAATCACTTAAGACCAGGAGTCGGAGGTTGCTGTGAGCTGTGATGCCATGGCACTCTACCCAGGGCGACAGCTTGAGGCTCTGTCTCAAACAAACAAACAAAAACAGATGATTTATGTGACACACTTAACTCAGAATCTAAGTGTAAAAGGCACCCTTGTAGCAGTGACTTCTAGATTATCACTGTCATCAAGGCTACCCTCCTATTGGACATGTGAGGAAATGGAGGCCCAAAGAGGGCAAGCACCTTGCCCAAAGTCACCTAGCCGCATTGCACCAAAGCAAGACTAGAATCCAGGTTTCTTCACCTTTGCCTCACTGACCTTCCCCCTATCTTGAGGTGTTTTGCAAGGTAATGAGCTCAACCACCAAGAAAGTGTTCGGGGTCCCTGGGTGACTGGTCTCCCTTCAGAAAACCGCTCTAGCAGTGACCCTCTCCTGAACAGTCTCTCAGTTTACTTCCAAGTTCAGGGTTCTATCTATGACTTGTTTAGGACCAGAATGAAAGGGAAGGACCATCTAATAACACAGGATGGAAACGAGGACAAAAGTGAGTAAATAGTCCAAGCCCCCAAATTTTATCCAGAACCTAGAACACAAGTAGGGTGGGTTTCTGGCCTGCCTCCCTCTTTCTTCAGACTCTCACGTGCCCTCCTTTTAATTTCCCCTTCTCCTGTAGGGAAGATGTGAACCATCTGTGTGGCTGATACAGCCACGCAACCGGTGTCTGATCTGGCTGGAAAACCAAATGAGGAGACCGACGGGAAGTCTCCGGAAACTGTTCTGATTCTGCCTCCTTGCCAGAGAACTATCTGTTACTGGCAGAACCTTATCAACATTTTCTTAGTGCTGTTATTAAGGCAGCCAGTTTGCCCCAGGCTGATGAATTTTAAAAGAAGCATAAATAATTTTTTTTAAAGCTTGACGCTGCAAGAGTAATGAATGTTTAAAAGCTTAGCTTATTTGAAGCTTCCCTATGCAGCAGACTAACCCATTTACTGATTACAATTTAAAAAAAAAGAAAAGTTTATTAGTAGGTTCCAGGAACCATGTTGGACAGTAAAGCATCTCTGATCATTTAATTCTTAGAAGAACCCTGCAAGGCAGGAATTATTGCCATACCTCTCACCCTCACCTCTGCCCCAACCTTCAGCCATAACTGGGAGAGCTGGGCTCAGACCTGGGCCTGTGACAGCACGTGGCTCACACTATGGTCTCCACCCTGGGACCAGCAATATCCTGGTCCTCCACCATGGACACAGCCCTGGGAGTCAGCCAAGACAGATGGCCCGTTTAGCCTGCCCAACGACAATCTCTTATGCTTGCCTGCCAGCTCTCAATCCTTCCAGCCTGGTCAACAAGATCAAGAGCTCTTCGGGAAGCAGGAGAAGAAGGGATCACAGGATAGCTGCTTGGGCCACCTACTCCATTCTGGTTCTGCTGGGCTCAGAAGAGTGGACTGCCACACACCTAGAGACAAAGGGAAATCTGGTCCTCGTGGCCCTGAGGGCAGAGACCTTAGGGAAGAAGCAGCATGGAAACAAGTGAACTCTATAGGCGGTTACTACCAACAAAGCTGCTCAACCGGACAGCAATGAGTTTCCTGTCACTGGAGGCAAGCAAGCTGAGGCTAAACTGCCACCTTCCAGGAATTCAGTATGAGAAATCTCTGCCTCGGGTGATACTGGTCTTTAATAGAATTGAAATAAGCCTCAGTCCCAGAGAACTTCTCACAGGCAACATCAAGTTATATACTGAGCACCTGTTTGGCCGGGCCCTGCCAGGGCTCCAGGGCCCCATTCAGTCCTCATGACAACTCTGCAAAGGGGGACAATTAGCCCCATTTTACAGCTACTCAGAGAAGGTAAGTGGATTGTCCAAAATCACACACACTTTGTCCTATGTTTAGCCATCCCTATGATATGCCGGTCTGTATGTTGCTTGACGTTAATCCCATTTGTGGATTGCAAGGTGGAGGGGTTCCCTTATTAATAATAACAAACATGGCATCCTTTATATTGAAGCTTTGCTGCGTGCCAGGCACCCTTCTGTGCACTTTGCAGATGTTATCTACTTAATCCATCCAAATCATCTTTCCCCTTGGACCTGTGAAGGAACTGGCCTCCAAAGCAGAAGTGGCTTGCCTCGGGCCACAGCGGTCAGTCCGTGGCAGAGTCAGCCTGGCTTTGCTTCATGTCTTTGCCACATTCCTTACTCAGACAGGGGAAAACCCAGCCAGAAGGCATGTGGGACAACAGAGGTGGATAAGGAAGGAAGGAGAGGTGCTGGTCTGTGGACGAGCCAAGCTCACAGGGCTGATGGAGGTTGAGGAGGGCCTTCCAGCCATGGAGCCTGGGTGCAGAGAGGGGGAGGCCAACCCAGGAGCAGGTGGTCGTATGGTTGGCTATGTGGCCTTAGTCAAAGCACTGGCCCTCTCTGAGTGTGCAACGGTTTAAAGTAGAGCTTCAATCTCAGTAAGGATGAAAGAAAGAATAATTTAGGAAACTGAGGCACGAATAGAATTAGGAAAAAAACCGATTCCATAAGCCCACGCTCACTCACCATTTTCCAGCTAAGAATGCTAATTTACCCTCCCTGCCCTAGAGGAACTTGGAGATTCCCACCACTTGCAAAGCATTAGGTCCTAACTATTATGAGAATGAGCTGGGGTGGCCCTCGGGAGCTCCCATCTCAGCCCCCTGTCCTCTCAGATCCCACATGCGTGTTTGCCTTCTTCCAACCAGGACCTGCGAGGGGCCCAGTTTCCAACCAGTTTCCAGGGAGTTCATCCTTGAGGTCCCCTTTATCCATTTGCTTGTTAATTGATCAAACTCTTGTTGGGCAGCAGTGTAGCCATCTTCACTGGAGGCACTCGTCCAAAATCCTTGTTACACTTGCACATGGGCAGTTGCCCCCACGAGCACAGAGAGAAAGCCATTCAGCCGTGATCACACAACTAGGAAGGGGCAGGGTCTGCACTCAAGCCCATGCCCTCGCTGTGTCACCAGCCAGCCCGGCTCATGGTGTCTGAGACGAACCCACAGCCCAGGGCCGGCCGCCCAAGCCATGTGCATGTGTGTCTGAAGGTCCTGGATTTCCCACCGTCCTGGCACCTGTCACAGTTTAGCAGGTTACCATGGTATCGCTCCCCAGCACCCCGGGCAGCGGGGACCACCATCTGTTTACACGGCTGTCAGAGGAATTGATGTCATGCAAAATTGTCAGCTCAGCAGGGTGGGAGGAGGAAGAGTGGGCGGCTCTGGAAGCATCCAAGCCATCAGAACTCATTTGGATCAAAGCCCTGAGTGAGTCTCAGCTCCTCTAGGCGGGACAGAGAAGAAGGGGGGAGCTGAGAAAAAGCATTTCCTGAGAGGAAGAAGCAGGTAGCAGTAGTAATGATTGGTGTTACTCTTTCCATTTTTTACCATCATTTACAATTCACATACTCGTGCCGGCTTTTCACAGCCTTGGGAGGTAAGCATTGCCAAAAGCTCCATTGTACAGATGTTCAAAGTATAAAACTGAGGTTCAGAGATGTGAAGAGTATGCTCAAGGTTGTAAGAAAAATCCAAAGTTGGGTCCAGTAGAAAAAGCTCCTTGATCCAGGGGATCATTTTTGGCCAAGATGAGAAGCAGGCCTGCCCAGGGCAGACGTGGCCAGGTAAGCACAGGACAGTTTGCCGCTGACCACACCTGCAGAAAGAAGGAAGGAAGGACATGAAGAAGGTGGGGCTGGCAGCCGAGAGTCCTGGGTTCTAATCACAGAGCCGACATGGCCAGCACTGCAGTAAGGGACAGGGCAGCTGGCGGCTGCCCAGGGCACAAATCTAAGACAGACACCTAAATATCCCTGGAAACGTAACCAGAGGTAGAGTAGAAATCTGTTGCTTTCCTGCCTAGAATCCTACTGGTTCTCCTCTGGACAACCCAAATTCCTCCAGTCTTATTCCACTGGGGCTTGGAAAAAGCTGACCCACAATGAGATGACCCAGACCGAATCCAGTTCCCCAGATGACCAGGTCTAATCGGACCAGCATACCTCAACCCCTAGCCCTGGTGATTAGCTTGGGCATGAGCACATGACCCAAGACAAACCAATGGGAGTCAGGAAAGAGAATCTCTCCCTTGTGCTGGGTTCCTAACAGGAGAGCATACCAGCCAGACTTAGGCAGCAATCTTGCCACCATGATGTGGAGTCTGTCCTTTGTCCTCTGGACCTCAGCAATCCTGAGGCAGAATCTTCTGACCTTAAATCAACCAATACATTTTCCTTTTTTCCTGAGGTGACTGAGCTATGTTTTCTGTCACTTGTGCTTGAAACAGTCCTGGTTTGTTCATCCCAATTTATTTCAGGGAGAACCTGTGGATTTGGGAAGAAGAAGCTGCTTGAGGTAAGGGTAAGACCCGCAGGCAAGTTGAATAACAATACATGGCTTCTAAACTGCCTTCAAAGGAGAAGGTTAACTGTAGGATTGGAGTTTTGCTGGGTGGATGATGCCAGTTGAAACCACTGAATTGTGAGAATAAAGGAAGCCCTTTCTCCGCCTTTCCTATGCAGTGCTCGGCCCCACCTCTAGAGAAATGTTGACCAAGTGTTTAGAAAATATTGTTTGGAAAAGACCTAAAGTGGTCTGTTTTAGTGACCCACTGGTCTCCAGCTGGTCCAGGACTATAAAATCTTGGGACCTTGGGCAAATCATGTTCCCTCTCTGGCCCTCAGCTTCCTCATCTATAAAGTAGGGACTATTATTTGCATTTTGCTGGTGAGGAAAGAGAAGCAGAGAGGAGACAGGATTTGAAGGACATTACTGCGGCAGGGCCAGGCAGCCCTTAGACTCTCTTTGCCGTCACTGGGGGATCACAGTTCCATTTCCACATTGGGGAGGGCACCAGGTGGGAAAATCGTCTTCCTTTACAAACATATCCATCTTTACTTCTTATAGATACAGACTGAAGTATTTATGGCTGAAATGATATGATGTCTGGGATTTTCTTCAAAATAAGTTGGAAGGGGGAGAGTAGGTAGGGGCATAAATTAAACAAAATTGGCTGGGAACTGTAGAAAGTTAGGTGATGGACACATGAGACTTTCCTATCCTATTTCTCCACTTCTGTAGAAGTTTAAAATTTCCATAATGAAAAGCTAAAAAATAAAAATAAAAACTCTGTCCTATCAGTGTGGGCTGCTCTGACATACATCAACAGGCCATACCTAGAACCTGGGATAGGCTCTGCCAGAAAGAAACAAAACAAGCCAGCCAGAATAATCGATGGAGATAATCATTTGAGTTTGTGCTTCTTACATTTTCTCTCTTCCTCTGCCTCAAACAATTCGGCTGATTCTTGCTCCTTGACTTCCTGGGAGGGAAGAGACAAGAAAGAAAGAAAATGCTGCTTGTGTCTTCATTGAAGAGGAAGGAGAATTTTATTGAGGTTGGCAAGAAAGGAGTGGAAGAAGTTTCCCCAAGGTTGAAAGGGGGTCCCACCTTGGCAAAGCTCCTCAATCTCAAGAGCAACATAAAACCAGAAAACCAGTAGTTCTATGGCATAAGAGGGCCATGGGAGCCGGGCATGGAACATCTCTGTGGGAACTAGTGAGCACCACTTCTCAGTGACAAAGAGCACCTCTTGGGGGTCTAAGAATACATGACCCTGGCCTGAAGCTAAGGTGTAGGCTGCTCCCATAAATGGCTGACACTGACCTGTGGTCTGTCAGGTGGGATGATGATCTGGGTTTTAACTCGATTTAAAGAAAATACAGACAGCAGAAGGCTCTAGGGTCCAAAGAGCAGGACCCCGATCCTGACTCTGATGCTTACAAGCTATGAAACTCTGGACAAGTCCCTTTACCTCCCTGAAACTCAGTTTCTTCATCTGTAAAATGAGGATAACCAGACCTATGTTAAGGTGTGTTGGAAGGATGAAAACGAGGGGACACCCCACACTGGGCATGGTCCAGGGCTGCCTTCACTTCCACTTCTTGTCCCAATCATCCCAACCCCCTGAATTTAGGAAGAAGCCATATAAATGGACCTTTAATTAATATACAGCCAGCAGAGACTAATTAAGAATTTATTTTTGCTCCTTGATTAAATGACAGTTTAAAATCTGCTTTCTCATTTTCTTGGTTAGATACACAGAGTCCCCTGGAGTCTTCCGCGCACAGCCAGGAGGCCCCAGCTAAATCTTCAAACAGTCATCTTTAGAGCTGAGGGCCCAATTCAGTATCATCTCGCCCACCACCCTGCAGAGAGGCTGGAACTCACACAAACGACTCTCCAATTCCTCCAAACTTATTCTTCCCCTGGTCTTCTCCAACCCAGGAAATGGAATGCCATCCCCCCATCATCCCTCATTATCTCCATTCCTCGAATCTCCCCATCCCACCCCTCGCCAAGGCTGCTGGCTCCATCCTACCCCTGCCATCTGCCTGCTTCTCTCCATCTACTCACCTCCCCCCATTTCAAGACACCATCTCCTTTCCTCTAGAGCTTCTCATCGGTCTCTCTGCTGCCTTCTGGCCCCCTTCGTCCTATTTTGAGTTTTTCCAAATACGAAGTGAAATATTTAAAATATTAACGGAAACCCTCCAATGGGCTTTGTATTGGGCTTAGAATAGAAATCCGCTCCTTTTCCTGGCATACACATCATCTAGCTCCCGCCTGAACTCCTGTCTCGCCTCATCCATCACTGTCTCATCTTTGCTCAGGCAGCCCCAGCCCTCTGGCCACCTTTCTGTCTCTTGAACATACATATCTAGCCTTTTCCTACTTCCCAGGTCTTCGTATCTTCTTGCAGCTGCCTCCTTCTCATTTGTCAGGTGTCAGCTTAAATGTCACCTCTTGAGAGAAGATCTCTCTGACCACCCCATCCAGAGGCATCTCCTCTCCCCCTGCCCCTTTCTTACATAAATGAGTCAAAGACACCCCTACGGATCCGTATATTGGCCTCTTGGCTATTCTTTCCAGCAGGCTGAGACCAATTAGCTCAAAAACTTGCTGGCGCCAAACTCAAATTTCACACATATCCTTATGTTAAAAATAGCCCAAATGCAGACTTTTTTAGTCGCTTAGGGCCTGTTAGCTTTGTACACTCCACAAAACTACTCCCCAGATCTGATTACTATTGGTAAAATAGCATGTCCTGGTTGTAAGACCCCAGGGTGCTCTATCTGACCTAGAGAGTCCCCTGTTGTGCTGCTGAGGACATCACGTAGACATATAAGCCCTGTTTTCATCCCCCTCTCCTGGGGGAGTCCCCTTGCCCTCTACCTCTTCTAGATCGTGGTTCCCTGGCCATAGCCTCAAGACAGTCTCATGTTGTGTGGGGTTTGCTCTTTCATGCAATCCTGTTCAAGCATCACTCACTAAAGATCACCGCATGTCCCTGCCTCTCATGATCATGTCTTTTTCCCTGATCCACTCCCAAGTCCTTCAGACCCTTTACACTCTTTATCCACTACCTTGTTTTATTTTCTTCATAGAAAACGAAGAAATTACCTGGTTAATTTTCTTCCTTGCCTTTTGTCTCTCTTCCCCATTAGAGATAGAGTCCCTATCATCAGCCAAGAAGTCTATGAAAAAGATTCTTGCCTACACTAGTAATCAAAGAAATCTGAAAGTAAAACTAGAGATGCCATTTTTCATCCAAGGTGGTAAACTTTTAAAAGTCTGACAATGACACATATTGTAAGAGTATGTGAGGAAAAGCAGTATGCTCATACCCTGCTAGTGGGAATATAAGCTGCACGACATCTCAGAGGGTAATTCAAAACTTAAAATACACACAGCCTATGACCAAGCAATGCTATGCGTTAGTACCTACCCTGGAGTAGCATCCTTGCACACGCACAAGGAGGAAAGTTAAAAAATAAGTCAATTAAAAAGGACTTGCTCTACCAGGAAAATAGGCAGCTGTGTGTTCCCCTATTCTTCCTGTGTGATCAACTGAAAACAGCGGACTGGGTGAAGATCTTGGGATCCAAGGAATAACACAGCATTGAGTTCCCTGGGTTTTCTTTTTGCCTTGGATATCACAGACTTGGAGCTGAAGAAGCCAGCAACCAAGAAATTCCAAAAGAAACAGACAAAAACATGTTCAGAAAAAGCCTGCTCCCTCCTGGTGGAGGACCAGGAAGTGTGCAACCTAGAAAGACAGAAACTATTAGATAAGGCTGCTCTACTCCGAAAAGTCTATAGTCCCACTCTTACCCACACTGGCAAACACCAAACAGAAAACCCAGATCTCCATCCTTACCAGGCTACAACAAAGTGCCCCATTTGGAGGAGTCAAAGAAGACCAAATAGGGAAAAGTAAATGAGCACCCCTGTTATGGTGTCAGTGGAGGCCACAGGGGAGCTGGAGCTCCCACACCCACCCAGCAGGAGTGAAGAATTTCCCCTCACCTTTGGTGTCAAAGAAGCCAGGTGGGAAATCTGACAATAACACAGCAGCATCCATCCTCCCCTGCCAGAGGAGTTTAAAAAAGAAGCCTATTAATAGAGACGGTTTCAATAACATGCAGTCACATAACATAATGCCCAAAATGTACAGTTTTCTGTACAATTAATATTGGCATGATGCACCACTTTCTACATTTTTACTTTCAATATTCATGTATCATTTCATTTGAAGTGAGTTTCTTTTAAGCAGAATAGTCATTTTTCCAAGGTAGTTCTACTGGTGGCATTTTCTCTTACTTATCC
>CAUYRH010160718.1:0-20659 GCA_963574655.1 Perodicticus potto
CCTGTAGTCCCAGCTACTTGGGAGGCAGAGGCAGGAGACTCGCTTGAGCCCAGGAATTGGAGGTTGCTGTGAGCTGTGATGTCACAGCACTCTATCCAGGGTGACAGCTTGAGGCTCTGCCTCAAAAAAAATAAAATAAAATAAAATAAACCAAGAAAGTAGCTGCAGATGTGGTGAATGTAGCAAAAGAACCAAAATTAGAAATGGAGTCTGAAGATGTGATTCAACTGTTGCAATCTAGTGAGAAAGCTTTAATACAGGAGGAGTTGCTTCTTATAAATGAACAAGGACAATGATGTCTTGAGATATGTTCTATTCTTGGTGAAGGTGCTGTCAACATTGGTGAAATAATAGCAAAGAATTTAGAATATTACATAGACTTAGTTGATAAAGCAGAGGCAGGGTTTGAGAGGACTGGCTCGAATTTTGAAAGAAATTTTCCTGTGGTTAAAACACTGTCAAACAGAATCACATGCCACAGGGAATTCTTTCACAAAGAAAAGTTCATTAACTTGGCGAAGTTTATTACTGTCTCATTTTAAGAAATTGCCACAGCCACTTCAACCTTCAGCCACCACCCACATTGAGGCAGCAGCCATCAACATCAAGATAAGACCCTTGAACAACAAAAAGATCACCACTTGCTGACTGCTCATGGGTCATTAGCACTCTTTAACAATAAGGTATTTTTCATTAAGGTATTTACAATGGATTTTTAGACATATGCTGTTGCACACTTACTAGACTACAGTATAGTGTACGCATAACTCTTATAAGCACTGGGAAACCACAAACACTGTATGCTTCCCTTTATTGTGATATTTGCTTTGTTGGGGTGGTCTGGAACTGAACCTGAAATATCTCTGAGCGAATTTCAATCCAGCAGTGGAACACACAGATCTGGAATTCAAGGAATTGGTCTGGACTGAAGAGATACATTTGTGGGCCATCAGAGGATGGCTAGAAAGGAAGGCCTTTAGATTTAATGATATTACCACAAGAGTTAGCTTAGAGGGAAAGAATGACCAAAGAGGACAAACAAACATTAGAGTGAAGTCAAAAACTAAGTTGTAAAGTAAAAAAAAAACAATAAAATGGTACTTTTCTTGCATGGGATTATTGGCTGACATGGTGCTCATTTTAGTATGTTTCTCAGAGGTATTAGCAAGGCTGACCCGTCATCAGGTCCCCCCATAGGGCCCAGCATAGGACGCAGTAAGCATTAAACAAAAAATTGAAGTGTTTGCAATAAATATATAGATTTGAGATTTAGCTGTTTCTTTCTTTCTCTTACCTTTTTCTTTTCCTTCTTTCCATCCTCCCTCCCTCCTTCCTCCCTCCCTTCCTTCTTTCCTTCCTTCCTTTCTTGATATAGTCTGTCACCCTGGGCTAGAATGCCACGGTGTCATCATAGCTGACGGTAACCTCAAACTCCTGGGCTCAAGAAATTCTCCTGCCTCAGCTTCCCAAGTAGCTGGGACTACAGACACCTGCCACAATGCCCAGCTAGTTTTTCTATTTTTAGTAGAGACGGGGGATTGCTTTTGCTCAGGCTGGTCTTGAAATCCTGAGCTGAAGTGATCCTCCCTCTTCGGCCTCTCAGAGTGCCAGGATTAGAGGTGTGAGCCACTGCACCCCGCCCTAGCTGTCACTCTTTCTACTAGAAATTCCTAAATTTCAAGTCTTGGAATTCAAAACAGGTATTGGTAAATCATTCTAGTGCTTTGACATTTATATAAACTAGAACATTAAAATGTAAAATAATTAGATCATTTTATTAAGCACTCCAGGAATTTAGCAGCTACTACAATCTGATCTTTGCATATTTTTTATCAGAGTTTCACCTAGACTGACCCTAAATGACTTATGATCAGATTTTTTGAAGCTTGCTAAATTATAATATAATGTAAAAGTACATGTGTCATAAAATAGTATAAAAATATTCATGAGTTCATAAACATGTGAATGCTAAGAACTGTAGATTTTAATTTAGAAATGAAAAAATTACAAAATGGACATATCGGGCTATATTACAAAGTAAGAGGCTCAAAATAAGCATCATTTAGGGAGTTCAGATTGGGGTCACAAAAACCAAAATTTATATGTTGAGTTTAGAGCCAATAAAATGAACAGTTCTACTGGAGCAGACAAAATGTAGTTACAAAAGGGAGTGTACCCTCCTAGATAATCTGCAGCCTTGGCCACTCCAGAGAAAATAATTTTGACTCTAGATTTGTTGTGTAAATTGTACTCCTGGGAAGAAATCAAAACTTGTAGAAATTAAACAAAAGAAGAAAAGATAAATCCATGATGTTAGAAACTTTATAGTCTGCTTCAGTGTAAATTTGTTTTTAAGACAAGCGTGGAACAACGTTTATCGTAGAAGAGAAAGGTAGGTTTACAGAGCAGGAGCAAGGTGCTCCCACCACAGACAGCGAACGGGTCACCATTGCCAGGGCAGGTAGGCAAAGAGGTCTTCGGTGGAAACTTACTGGTCATTTTTTTATTGCTATTTCTCTACTTAATTGTTATAAAAATCAATGCATTAGCTTTATAAAGAGTATAATTAACTACATTTGAAGTTAAATGTAATTTAATGCTTAAATATTTATGGAAATACGTTTTAAGTTTTTCATTGAATTATTTTAAAGAAGTGAGCATATACTTGGAAAAGATATTCAAAGCCTGAAGATTAATGAATTGAATTCGACAAAGTGAAAATAATAGTGAGGATTTCTCTCCATCTATAAACTTTCCTCGGTCACTAGGCTCTAAACGTATATTTACATGGAAATATATTTACATGGTTACATGTGCATTTTTAGCACAAGTGTTCATTCACAATGTCACAAGCTATGAGCAGAAATCCCAACTAAATGATTTTTTCCCTGGAGTTGTGCAGCAGGTTCCAGAAGGCCCCAGGAGGAATCAGTACAAACACTGTGACCATTATTTACCCTAACTGGGACTCCAGCAGCTGGGTTGTTTGCATGATATGCAAATGGACACATCATTCAAGGAAGAAAGGATGAATGCTCTGGCACTTGCAGGGCAAACATTAACTGCTATGGGAAAGGAGCCAGCAAAAGAGAAACCAGACAGAAGCGAGTGGGTGGTGAGGGGCAGGACAAGAAACATCTTCCATAGAAGCAAAATGCAGCAGGCAGACACTGCTTGCTGGGAACCGTTCAGCATTCTCAGCCTCAGTAAACAACAGATGGGTACGTGCTCCAGCCCATCTCCTTCAGGAACAGCAATTTCCTCTCTACCCAATTTCTTCGGCAACAAATTTATGAAATAATTTATATGTGGAAGATTGCTGAGAGGTACAGAGAGAACACAGTAGCTGAAATAGCAAAGGCTCCAGGGACTCCAAGGAGATAGACTGATAGGGTAGAAAAGTGTATCTAGAGGCAGACCTGGACATGAGTATCAGTTTTACAACTTTAAGCTGTGGATTCTCAATTTCTCTGTATTTCAGTTTCTTTATCTGTAAAATGGATGTAATACTTGCAGTAGTGTCTCATGGTAGGATTGCTGTTGAGACAGAATAGATTTTTTTTTTTTTTCAGCAAAGGAAAATCACATTTAATAATAACACTGAATGCTTCTTTTTTATATACATTAATGCATTTATGGGGTACAATGTGCTGATTTTAAATACAATTTGGAATGCTTACATCAAACTAGTTAACATAGCCTTCTCCTCATCTACTTAATTATTATGTTAAGACGTTTATACTCTATACTTAATAGAATTGAAATGTACCCTTGTAATATGAACCATAGCAATGTTCCAACCATTTACCCTCCTTCCATCAGAGACTGAATAGATCTTTATGTGAAGTGGCTCCTACCATAATGGGGCAGTAACTGGTAAGTATCAAAGCTGGGATTTGAAATTTTCTTTTTCTTGAATCTCAAAGTACAGAAGTTCCTGGGGGCCTAAAGATAAAGATTGTGGGAACCTTAAAGAAGTAAACCTGTGACCACTCTATTTTTTAAAGGCTACTTGATCCAACAAGGACTATTTACATAGCTTAGAAATAATTCTTCTTTCAAACACATTATAAACCCCATGTGTGAAATCCACTTTTTAAATACTGCAGCACAGTCAAACCAGGTGGAAGCTTATGGGCTCTGAGACACTTGTGGCTTCCATCGCACACATGTAGAGTAGAATCACTAGAATGAAGGTCTGTGCACTCCCAACGTTAATTTTCCATTCAGGAATAATGGAATTACTATTTATAACTTTCTGTTCATCCTTATTTTTTTTATACCTCTAAATAATGTGTTATTTAGCTTTGCAGATTTTGGTAATTTAAGTAAATGGATTTGTGTCATACGCGTTTTTGTGATACTTGGTTTTTTTGGCTCAACATCATCTATTTTAATTGCTATATAATATTCCTCTATGTGACTGTTCCATAATGTGTTATCCTATCTTCTGTTGATATAAAGCTAACTTTTTGTATTTTATTGTTTTGTCGCATTTTTGTTTTTTCCCATTGCAAATTATGCTTCTACCAGCATTCTTGTGCATGTCTTCTTACTTTAGGTTCTTCTAGGATGAACGCCTCACATGAGATTGTTGGCCCATAAGATATTTAATTCAACAACTGATCGGGTAGAAAGGCATATCTAGAGGCAGACCGGGACACGAGTATCAGTTTTACAACTTTTCAGCTGTGGATATGGAGCAAGATTCTCAATTTCTCTGTATTTCAGTTTCTTTATCTGTAAAAATGGATGTAATACTTGCAGTAGTGTCTCATGGTAGGCTTGCTGTTGCGACAGAATAGATGCTTTTTCTCTGTATCAGGCACTATGTTAGACTCCAAGCATAAATCCATTAAAAAACAAAACAAAACAACAAACCAAGGAGCCCAGTGCAATGGCTGAGGTGAGCTAGTCACTTGAGCCCAGGAGTTTAAGATTGGCCTGGGTGACAGAGCAAGACTCACTTAAAAAAAAAAACAAAAACGGAAAAAATCTTTGCCTTCATGTGCTTATCTTCTAGCAGAAGGAAGCAAATAATAGACAAAATAAATATGTAAAGTGTATTTGTTGGAAGTTTGGTGGTAAGTTTTATGATAAAAAATGATGCAGAGAGGAGACAGAGAAGTGTTTGGGCAGTTTCCAATTTTAAATAGGGTGGTCAGGAAATGGTTGACAGGTGACATGAGAACAGAAATTTGAAGGAGATGAGACAGAAGACATATGGATATCAGAGGGACCGTGTTCCAGAGCATGCATATCTTTAATTATGTAGATAATGCAAAATAGTTTTCAAAATAGTTGTACCACTTCTTTCTGCCACCATCAGGCCTTGAAAAAGGCCATTTTTCTTGCTTCCCCTGGAAAGTCAGTTTTTTTAAAACCCTTCTTCGGTGGCTATAATGCTTTGGGTGTATTAGCTTTGTGTCAGAGTTCTCTTAATTCAATCCCTTCCTTAAATAGGTCCTATGTTTTACCTCCTGTCAACCATGTGAAAACTGAAACTCAGAGTCATTGGTTTTCAACCAGTTTCATTTGAGTGTGTGAGCACAAGTGAGAATGTTCAATTCCATTCTAGATTCCTACTTTTATTTCCTATTTGACCACTCAGGGATCCTTATCTTCTTGCCAGCTCATCAACACCTGTAAAAAGATTCTTTATGTATTTTATACAGCATTTATCCAGGGTCTTTTTTACCAGGAGAGTCAATTTCTAGCTGGCCATACTGCTAGATATGGATGACATAATAACTTTCCACCAAGGAGGAGATTAAATCTGTCCTTCAACACATTAAAACCAATCATAAGCATTTCTTCCTTGATTGTTGCTATCTGAAATGTTTTTAACTACATGTATCAAAATACATTAAGACGGGTGTTAGCTTCTCCCCAGTTTTTGCTATAGGGAATCCCATGTTGATTTTATTATTCATTGGAAGTCTGAATACCTAGATATTGCCCAAATTCAAGTAATTTAAACTGCCAGAATAAAGGTTTACAAAGGTTTTATTGCTATTTTAGCTTTTAATTACTTGAACAAATTTAGCCCTCTTCAGAATTAACATCTAGCTAATAGATGTGTAGCATTGATGCTGATCTTCTAGGCCTAGGGCTTCTAAAATGAGATGTTCATACTTCTTGGGGTACAAAAGATGAACCATTGGAGAACAGGAAGAAACTATTAGAACTTTTATTAACAAGTATTTTTATTTTAAAAGTCAAAAAGCATTAGTAATTACTAGTGTTTCACACAGGAATCCATGCTCACATTCTTACTTGGTCAGCGTGTTCTGAGGGGAAAGGGGACAACCCACGGTGTGAAGTCACTGAGATTGGTGTCCTCTCTTTCCTCGTCTGGCACTCTACAACCCAGAGGAGGATGTATGATGTATTTACCTAGTTCACAGTATTTCCAGATTATATTTTCTAGTTAAGCAAATCCTATCAAAGTGCACATGTGGCTTTAAAAATTTTTCTGTACAGCATGCTGTGAATCAAAGAAAATATTAATTATGCAAGCACACATAAACAACAAGAAAATGGCAGAGATGATACTTCTTCCATTCCTAATATAAACTCTCTGTTGACCCCATTACAGAGAAAAATTAATGATCCTGCCATATTTAATGAGATATTGTCCCTTTCCAAAAAAAATTATCAAGAAGTTTCTTTGAACTATGAATTTACATCCACTATTATTAAATACTAAGTTTGCCCTAAATGTATATTTTGTCCTGAGATATTAGCTAATGATAGCTGTATGTGCCTATTATGCACAATAAATGAATATAATTGTATTGGAGATACACAGTTACCAACTGCTTATTGTTTGGAAAGATTTAAAACCTACAACCTTGGCACCCCCTCAAAAAATGTTTCCCTTCACGTAATGATTTTCTGATTATTGTAACTAATGTAGGTACTATGTTTTAGATAATTCATTCTTAGTCCTTTCAAATGATTCGTTTGAGCAAAATTCATTCCCTGTCCACACGCAACAGTCAACACTTCCTTTCTACTTTCAGTTGTTTGACCAGCTCTACTTCCTTTCCGCACCTTTTCATTCACCTTAGGAGCACTTCCCAAGATTTCAATGTTCACATTTAGGTGAGTATGATGGGGAAAATAATTCTGGTAAAGCATCTTAAAGCTATGCAGGAATATTGGGAATCATGGACTAAGATAAAGTATCCTGCTTTCATGTGACTGTTAATGTCATCAGAGTTGAAATCCCCACCTTGGAAGCATAGTCAGGTTCTTTTTTTTTTTTTTTGTAGAGACAGAGTCTCACTTTATTGCCCTCAGTAGAGTGCTGTGGCATCACAGCTCACAGCAACCTCCAACTCCTCGGCGTAGGCGATTCTGCCACAGCCTCTTTTTTTAATGAGACAGGCTCTTACTTGTTGCCCACTGTAGAGTGCCCTCAGTAGAGTGTCAGAGCTCACAGCAATCTCAAACCATTGGGCTCAAGCAATTCTCTTGTCTCAGTCTCTGGAGTAGCTGGAACTACAGGCACCTGCCATAATACCTGGCTGGGATTTTTTTTGTGTGACAGGGTCTTGCTCTTGCTCAGGCTGGCCTGGTTCTTGTCTGTGAATGTTTTTAGATTAGAAATCCTTAAGCAAAGTGCTTTATACATATCCAAAGGCCTCTGAGCATCTGTGAAAAAATTGTATTCATAGATATTATTACCCACCATGGCCAAATCTACCTTTTGAATTTTTTTAGCTTGGAAAGAACAGCTACTTTCCAACCTCTGTGAGGAAAGCAGGAAAGTCAGAATCAGAGCAGGAAAGATTGTCCCTGTCAGCTGCGTTTCCCCCCTCTTTTTGTTTCTGTTAGTACAATGTAAATTACTGCTGGGTTTCAAGAGAGCAAGGATTAGTTATCCCAGACCAACAAATTGCGATCATGGTCTCCTGAACTTATCCCCATTATTACCTATCCCACTCTTCCCACCACACTGCGTTGTCTTGCTCTGAAGTCTTACAACTCGTCTATTGATTGCTTGCTTGATGCAATGCTAACGTATCACAGCCAAAAGAAAATATACACAAAAGATAAAGAGCAGAGTTAAAAATAAACTAACAATGAAACATCCACTACCCGATCACGTTGAATATCCATTGGGTGCACAGAACCCAACTAGGAGTCACTGGTAGGTTGAGTTCTAAAGACTCGAAGCGAATTTTCTTGCTTCTTTTACCTTTTTTGTTAACTGAGGGGTAAATGACCATAGGCAACAGACACAATTCAAATGAACTAAGAGGAGCTTGTGAAGAACAGTGGGGATGGTGAATGGGGGCAAAGCACGTGGTATCAAACCAAAGAAGAATCCCAAATATTCCTAGAAGAAGACGACCTTGGAGGATATGCATACTAATCACTCATCTGCTTCTAATTACCTCCACCAAATGCTTTTCAAGTATTTTCCTAAAAGGATTCAGCCTCATGAAGCCAAAAGCAGTTTTTCTAAGGCCTACCCTAATCACTAATGTTGCACTTTCTTATAAGGTTTCTATGTAATAGAAGAAAAGCACACCAGTCCCTAATACATGATACATTACAATCATTATTTAATACTCCCTGAATATTCTCTGGGTTGATAAAACTATTGAAGGCATAATTATTATTAAAATTCTTAGTATGAGAAAAAGAAATGGCAATAAGAAACATGTGGGACTAGAGCAACATAAAGGGGCCCTCAGAGAACATGGAGAAGAAATCATGGCCCTGTCGAGGTCTCTTTTGTAATTGCTATGTCCGCTGCTCACGGCTGCACGCTCCTCATTGTCACCAAGCTTGGGCAAATAAGAGCACCGGGCTTAACATCACCTGACATACAATGCAGACAGTGTGACCTAATCATATGCACCTTCATATTAATCTGAAATTTTAAAGAAAACACTATTTTCAGTCCTTAAAAATGAAATGAAATGAAATGAAATAAGATAAGATAAAATAAAAAATAATCTGATGAACACATGTTTCCAGCTCAGCATTTCCTCCTCTGTCTTCTCCTCACTTCTCATTCTTCTTTTGCTTATCTTCAAATGGCTGTTTCTCATATTCAAGCAAACATACAAAAAGACAACTTCATACAGATACGAAGTGGGAACCCGGCGGACATGAACTGACCCTCATTAAAATGAAATTAAAACCTGTTCCCCATGTCAATGTTCAAATACATAGTGTTTTAAAGTATTTGAGCCCTCTTACTTTTGGGTGACCTGCAAGATCTTGGCATGTGATAATTGTCAGAGCTGCCCCCTGACGACTTTCACCAGATCCGAGGAGGCCATTGTAGGCCAGAAGGCTTCTTTAGGCACAAATTGCTGAACAATTACTGATGAGAGAAAGGTCATAATAATAGGTTACAGAAGTCTGGCTGGCTTTGAGACCATTTAGATGGAACCATTCTGTCCCATTGTTATAAAGATGAGAAGGAAGTAGTTTAAGGTAGTTAGAGGCAAGCAAACAAAAGACAGGCGAGTGGAGCTATCTAACTTCTACTTTCACTTCCTGCCTACTCCATTACTTCTAGCATTACGGAAGAAATAACATGATTGGAATGACCTAAAGGTTAGGGGTGGGCGAGTTGTACCTGATAGAAAGTGGATTGAATGCTGTTGGCTAAACCCCTTGAAAGTGAAAAGTAGTAACGTTTAACAAAATACCGAGCTAAAGTAAGGGGTGGGAAAAGACTCAAATCGCAGTTAGTTATTGTTTTTTTTTCTTCTTCTTCCTACCTGTGTATCTTTTATTAAGAAAGAAAGAAGAAATTGAGATTGGCAGAATGGAGGGAAGAAAGGGTGGGCAGGAGTTGGTGGAGAGAGAGACTGAGGGAATTGTTTGCTTGAAAACCAAATGTCACTCCGAAAGTTGTAGCAAGAAATCAATAAGATTCTAAGTTGTATACAATCAATAAATATTTCTTGAGCATTTATTCTGTGTCAAAAAAGACTTTACAAAGCCCAGATATCTTTCCTTTCAGCACATAAGATGGATTCATCTGAGGACTATGGATCTTTAAAAGGTTTATATAAATGGCATCTGGTCTCAGTAAACTTAAAAGGTCTCACATCAGTTACAGTTCCTTTACAAATAAGTAAATTGGTGAGACTAAAGAAAAAACTTTAAAAAAAATGCACACTCATATACACAAATTAACACAGAATACCAAAAAGATAAACATGATACGACCAACAGCGAAAATAGCCTCTTTACTATTTGCTGGATATTTATGATAGTAATTAAATTACCTCTACCACAAAATGTACCTTTTACTTAAACAGCAAATTCATAAGATAATAGAAATATGACTAAGCTTTGAAATTGAAGTTGCTGCTTAGTGCAATCTACCCATGAATTTTGGCTTCAGGGACATTACTTCCTGACCACAGGTATAAAGAGAATCAGCATCCAGAACAATGGTCTCAAGCGGTCAAGTTGGTCAACACCCAGTACAAGTTTGATGCCTGGTACAAGGAAGATATCGGAGAATTGGAATGTGAACAACGGCTCGTTCTCAAAAAAGATGAGTGTTTCCTGAAGCCTATGTAGAAACTAGAATACCAATTTAAACAAAGATACTCTCAAGTTTTCTGCCAATCGTGGATTTTGTTTATATATTCCTCCCAGTAACAAATAAGTTTTAGATATTTCAGTTGAAGTATTAGCTTTCTATTATGTTTAAAATGTGCTGCCCAATATAGTGGTGACTACAAAGGAGAGCAAATCTACTTAGAACGTCGCCTCTCTGTTCTCACGTGACTTTTGGTACTCTTCTCTAACGACGTGATTTTCATAAGTTTTAGATAAGTGACTCACCATCAGGAAATTTACTAAACTCACAGCAATTCTTTTTTACATGTCATCTGGTACACTTCAAAATCGAGCCTGCTTTTCTAATAAGGAGAGGTGGTGAGTATCTTAGAGAACAGCAGACAGAAGGGAAACTTTCATGTGGCTAAAAATTTTTAAAAGGTTGATGGGAACAAAATAAGCCTGGTTAACTGTGATCTGAACAAGTAAATGGAAAGGGTCACGGCCTATGCAGTTTAAAAGGCACTGGGAACAATCAGGCATTGGGTGGAACCTGCACTTTCCTAAACACGCTGTACCCCAAATGAGGGCATGTTTCCCTATAGAGGGGTATTTCAGCTATTAAATGGAGAAGGCATAAGAGAACCAGAATACTCCCTTTGCAGTCTCTAGTTAATTAACAAATCTAAGCAATCTGTGTCAATTCCTGTTAACATCACAGAAAGACAGGCAACTAGATGGTTGGTGCCTCCTGATGGAAGCACACACCACTCTTTCTGAAGTCTACTTGCTACAAAAATCGAAACGGAATCATTTCAAGTCTCTAGATCCAACTACCAATTTATAGCAAATACAGAGGACAGAAGAACCCCAGAGATACAATCAGCAAAAATTCCGAGTGTGGGAAACTCTACAGGACAAACAGCCTGGTTCGCCCAACAACAACAACAAAAGAGAAAAAAAAAAATGCAAAGGGGATTAAAAAAATAAAAAGACTAGAGAGGAAGCCTATACATTAAAAGAGACTTTTAAAAAGATATGTCAACCAATCACCATGTGTGGACATTGTTTTTAATTCCTGATTAAAACTATTTTTTAAATATATGAGACGTCTGAAAATTTGAACGCTGAATGAATATTCAATCGTACTTTAAAATTATCGTTATGTTTGAGAATGACAATGGCATGCAGTTACGCTTTTATAAAAGTCTTTACCTTTTGGAGATATTTACAGATGAGATAATAGGACGTCTGAGGTATGTTTTGAAATAATTTGGAGGAGAGTGAAGTGGGCGGGATTAAAATGAAATAACATTAATTTATGAATTAATAATTATTAAAATTGGGGGATAGATTCCTGGAAGTTTATTACACTACTCTGCTTACTTTTGTGCTTCTGTGTGTGCATGTGTGTGTCTGGAGAGAGAGAGCAAAAAAAATGTAAATACATGTTAGCGATGTTATCCATACATCACTTTTCACAGTTAATCGAAAATACTGTTACTGGTCAAGGATACTCAGGCATGTTATGCACATCCATCTTACCTGCAATTCATACACTTTTGGGGAACACTCAATTTTATTTCCATCTCTTAAAATGTGTATACATTTTAGGGGGCACATATGTATGTATATATGCACACACTTTATATATGTGCTACGCTTACAAACCAGGTCAGACAACCAAGCTCATCCTAGAAAAAGTACCACATGCCTCACTGACCTCACTGCTGAACATCAGCCCGGACACCTTCAAAGCTTTCCCCTGGGAGCTAGGCACCAATGCCAGCGTCCAGTCTACCCTTCAAAGGGATTTCGGAACTCTTTTTCTGGAATGATCATCAGAGCTGTCATTGTATGAGGTCCGACAATTAAGTTTGCAAACTGGCCGCTGTGTGCTTGCGTTTGCAATATTACACAAACTCTGGGAGGTTTCCGAGCCGTGGTGTGTCAGTGCCTCACAGCTGTGCATTGGTGCTGTGTGTTCTGCTGTGCCACACAACACAATTGCCTGGAGGGGTGGAACAGGCACTGGTGTTGGTGCACCTCTTCCTGGGGGGAGTCCTCAGAAGGGGACCCCGTGATACTCAACAATGAGGCATGTAGCAGTTAACCTAGGATGGGTTTGCAAACTTAATTGTCAGACTTAAGTGTGTGTATAGAGATACTATATTAAATATTATATACAAATTTATATATATTATAAATATATATTAAATATATATACATAAATTTTCCATAATCAAAATTTTCCCTAAAGGAATCAAGAGATGAGCTAAGCTCAGGCAAAATACACAAGAATCGCAATCAGGGATGTGCTAGTAAATTTGGAACAGGCTCCCCAGTTGTGAGGAGGTGTGAGCAGGTAGTGTTTGTTGCTTTTCATAAGGTAGATAAATGCTCCCACAATGGCTGGTTCAGCATCACTGGAAGACAAGTAGGAAAAATATGGGCCAAATCCTCTCTCCTAATCCTGCCTGAGTGGCCCCAAACTAATGTCCTATCTTTGGAACATGGCAGGTACGAAAAACTCATTTACACAAAAAGTCTGACTAGCAGTGGTAAGCAGCTGTGAGAATTCTTTCCTTCTCCTGCTTACGTGAATTTTCTTTATAGAGGGAGTTTACCTTTCTAGGTGACCAGTTTCATTTTTTTTTTTGACAGAGATCTTTCTAAACTGTTTTAGACATTTTTTTTTTGCATTTTAAACAGAAGATAGTGAGTAGAAATTTCCTCAACATAACTTTTCTATTTTAGGATAAGCAAGAACAAAGGTGAATGGTACTTTGATACAACAGAATTATTCTTATAAACTAATTATTACAGCTATCCCTTAGGGATAGTTCAGCTCTGTAAGGGAATTAATCGCTACAAAATAATCTTAGATTGGTATGTTTTTTTATTTTTTATGTTTGCCTTTCATACCATGTCTCTTTTAGCCCATAATATCTGGCTGCCAATGTTCCTTTTATTTTCTCATGTACTGTGAACTTGAGAAACAACCTTTAACAACCCTTAAGTTTTGTCATGTTCGTCATTAGTACAATTGCTACTTTTCACCACCATACATTGACCATATGCTTACTCTGGACTTTTGGACTTCAGGGAATGACTCTTTCTTTCTTTCTTTTTTTGTTTTTTTGAGACAGAGTCTCACTATGTCGCACTGGGTAGAGTGCTGTGGCATCACAGCTCACAGCAACCTCAAACTCTCGGGCTTAAGTGATTCTCTTGCCTCAGCCTCCCAAGTAGCTGGGACTACAGGCTCCTGCCACAATGTCTGGCTATTTTTTGTTGTTGTTGCAGTTGTTTAGCAGGCCCAGACTAGGTTCGAACCCACCACCCTTGGTGTATGTGGCTGGCTCCATAACCACTGTGCTATGGGCACTAAGCCAGAGGAATGACTATTTCTATGTAGTAACATTACCTATTAAGCAAGAATTGTGCTTCCCCAGCACTGTTATCTTTTCATAGCAGTATTTATTCAATTATTTGAATATGAACATTTTTATTATATTTTACACTTAAAAATTTCATTCATACATCTAAAAATAGAAAGTGGATGTGCTGGTGATGGACGCTATTAATAAAGTGTGTACATTTCATAAGTGTAACCCAGATGATAAAAAAGGTGGATACTATTAGGTAGATCAAAGACAGAAAATCTTTGGCTTTAATTTAAAAGAGTTAAAAAATGCAGGAGTGAAGGAGATTAACAAAATTAAAACTTCTAGAAATGACAACACCAAAATTTGTGCCTGTGTTTATTTTTTAGTTCTTTGAGAATGGAAATCCTCTAACATTTGATTCTATTGTTTGGATTTTCCACATTTGACTTACATGCTTCTTTTTTGTTTGTTTGTTTTTTGGAGACAAGGTCTCACTCTGTTACCAGAGAGAAAGTAAAGTGGTGTCATCATACCTCATAGCAACCTTAAACTTCTGGCCTCAAGTGATCCTCCTACCTCAGAATCCTGAGTAGCTGGGTCTACAGGGCTACACCACCTTCCTCAGCTAATTTTAAAAAAATATTTCGCAGAGGTAAAAAATATTTCCACCAAGCTGCATAGGCTGGTCTCAAACTTCTGGCTTCAGGTGATCCTCCCACCTTGGCCTCCCAAAGAGTTACAATTACAAGTGTGCAGCACCATGCCCAGCCACGTGCATATTTTACAGATGCATGTATTTAAGCATGAAAGTGGATTGTTTCCTATAGCCAAGGTTGACTGAACTATGTAAACAGGTCAGTTACGACCACAACTCTCTCTGGAGTCCTGGAATTGCTCCCTCCCTTGTGCCTTCAGGCTTAGAGGCGATAAGGGTTTCCTCCCTACTTGCCAGTGACAGAATTCTTCACCATCCCTTGTTGGCCTCCTGGAACTCAGAGTGAGTTTCCTTTGGGGATCTGGAATGACAAATCAGAGAGAAAATACTGTGGAGAAGTGAGGCACTCCTAAAACTAAATTGGGAATGGTCTCAAGCTCCCTAACTTACCACGGTAATGTAGCCATGATTTCGTTAGGATGTGAGGGAAAATAGGACTATAACAGAGATAGAGCTGCACATTCCCAATTTTTTTAGTGCCTTTAGAATTCTATTCATAATTAGTGTAGTAATTTCTATTCATGTGAGCAAGAATGGACAAATTGAAGGTGGTGCATTCCTTGTTCAGATACTCAGTTTCATTTCTGGTTTGTTAGATCTTCATTGAATGTATGAGGACTAGCCCTATAAAAGGATTAGCAGAATCTGAGGCTAATGCCATAAAGTTAATCTAATCTCTGCTCCTTGTCTGACATTCTGGATGATTTCACTGCTCCTTATCTCTACACATCTTTTAAATGGAAATGACTTTATCTGAGTCTCGGTTAAATTAAGTAATAATTTTAAAAGTTTGCCTTTTTTCAATTCTCCAAAAGCACAAGATAATTATTCTGGGTTCAAGTAAATAAATTCCAACCATAATTTTTTAAAACTCTGTACTTACAGTGCTGTCTTTTTACTGCTTGGCATTGGGCCTTTGACACCACGGCTAGGCCTTGGTCCCTGAGAGAAGCTGTGCATTTGAAAATAGAACACTGGATTTAAAAGATCTCTGGAGCTGGGGTGGCACTTGTGGCTCAAGGAGTAGGGCGCTGGCCCCATATGCCAAGGGTGGTGGGTTCAAATGCAGTCCCGGCCAAAAAAAAAAGCTCGCTGGAATGTTCATTTCTACTTTATTGTCAGACAGTTGAATCAACTTCCCCTTACTTATTTTTGCTTGTCTTCAGGGGGGAAAAAATCATTTTATTAGTTTCATTTTTTTCCCAGCACAGTCATTTTGATGAAGCACACAGTTGCCCTCCAGCTTCCCCTCAATCTGAATTATATTCTGCTGCCACCAAGTTTAAAAGTATTATGCGTAGAAGGCGGAGGGTGGGGAGATGGGGAGCATGGATGGCAAGACAGATGGTTCTCTTCCAAAAGCCACACCGAAAGCTCGCTCTCTCCAGTGTGCCACTGTGGTTCAAGTCACAACACGGCCAGTATCCCATTCTACAGAACCAGTCACTGGGCACGGAAGAGTGAGCACTGGCTGTCGCCTTGGAAGACACAGTGCGAGCAGAGACCCGTCCCACAAGTAACTTTATGATCTTGAGTAAGTCACTTATTGAAAACTCCTCTGAGTCTTGGTCACCCCAAAAATCTCTGGTGAGACTCTAATGAACTAGTGAGCTTTGCACTCTACATTGCTAAACTCAATGTATTGCTAAGATTTTTGCAGTTTTATTGAACTATTGATCAATTTCTCAATTATCTACCACCCAATATTCTAGACTCTGTTATTTGAAGGATGAATCCATATCCAGCCAATCAGTCTCTCTTTTCTCTCCTGTCTCTTCCTCGCCCCCCCAAACATCTCTCCATCTCTCTCTTTCACACACATACACACAAGCATCTCTCACTCTCTCTCACACACACACACACACGTGCACACACACAGGATTCCCTTAGAATAAAATGGATTCTTTTTCTTAACTTCTCTAAAGGACTATTCCTTCAGCTGCAGGCCACACTTTCTTGCCCTCCAGTGCCCTGAAAGATCATCTCAACTATGGCCCATACTCCATCAGCAGAAATCCCCTACTTGGGTGCTCTGAACTAAACACCTCTTATCTCAGTCAGCACCTCAAGCAGCATCCCTAAAATACCCTTGTATTTAAAATCTGGCCCTTGTCCCACAGAGTCACCTAAGTGATAAATAATAGAGTTCTAGTCCCCTGGAGAGGTCTCACTGTCCACTCGTGCTGAGACCCACTTCCTTCCTGGGTCTCTAACCCATATGTCTTCTTTAAAGACATTAGCTGAACATTAGCATATCTGTATCTAATTAAAATTCCATTTTTCTCTTGCTCCAGTTTCCTTCAACACACCCAGATACCACAATAATTTCGGAGTTTTCTGCAAACAAATACCCCTCATAACATTACTCACTTGCTCTCATCTTCTGTTCACTGAGGCAGCCCTTCGGATTTCTTATTCATAAAACTGACAATTGTTAAAATCGGGGAGGGTTGTACTTTCCTCAGAAATTGTTCTGTTTTTGATTCACAGACATGAATTGTGCAATTGATAAGCTTTTCCTATTCATTGTAGTGGCAAGAAACTTAGACCAAATTTTTCCCCAACTCTTATATTACGGGCTGAATTATGTTTCCCCCAAAATTTATATGTTGAAATCCTAATGCTCAGTATCTCAGAATGTGACTGTATTTGAAGATAGAACTTTTCAGAGGCGATTAACCTCATTCAATATTTAAAAAATCATTCCCCATGGCCAAACAGAACTCATCCCAGGGGTACAATAAGGATTGGCCAACACCACAAATTAGTAAGTCAACAAAATCAAGGATAAAAAAGTATGATTATTTCAATAGATGCTGAAAAGGTATTCAATAAAATTAAACTCCCAGCTCATGCCTGTAATCCCAGCATCTTGGGAGGCTGAGTCAGTAGAATCACGTGGGGCCAGAAGTATAAAACCAGCTGGAGGAACAGGATGAGACCCCCCCATATCAAGAAAAAATTATAAAAATAATCATCTGGGTGTGATGATGCATGCCTATAATCCCAGCTAAAATCCCATTATCCAGAAGAACAAAAATCATTTTACCACAAAGACATTTGCTGTAGAATGTTTATTGAGGTTCAGTTCATAATTGCCAAGTCATGGAAGCAACCTAAGTGCCCATCAATCCATGAATGGATCAACAAACTGTGGTATATGTATACTATGGAATATTATTCAGCCATTAAAAAAGATGGAGACTTTACATCTTTTACATTTACCTGAATGGAACTGAAATATATTCTTCTTAGTAAAGTATCACAAGAATGGAAAAACAAATATCCAATATACTCCATACTAATATGAACTCAATATATAAGCAATTGTATGTTCCTAAGAACAATAAAACACTATTATAGTCCAGTTCAGGGGTAGAGGGAAGTGGGAGGGAGGAGGACATATGGCAGAAGGAGGGAGGGCAGGAGTAAAGTTTTAATTAAAAAAAAATTTTTTTTAAAGAAACTAGATCCCCATTTTTTACCATATAGAAAAATCAACTCAAAATCAATTTAAGACTTCTGTGTAAAACTTGAAACTATAAAATTACTGGAAGAAAACATTGGGAAACACTGTTGACATTAATGCAGGCAAAAACTTTTTGAGTAAGACCTCAAAAGCACAAGCAACCAAAGTGAAAATGGAGAAATGAAATAAGCACCAAGCTAAAAACCTTCTGCAGGGCAAGGAGAGCAATCAACAAAGGGAAGAGGCATCCTGCATAGGGATAGGAAGGATTTCAAACATCTATCTGACAAGGATCAGTAACCAGAATAGATAAGGAACTCAATCAACTCAATAGCAAAAGAGCCCAATAATCTAATTTTTAAAAGTGACTAAAGAATCTGAGCAGACATCTCTCAAAGAAGACATAAATACCCGACAGGTATATGGAAAAATGCTTGACATCACTAGTCATGAAGGAAATGCAAATCAAAACCACAGTAAGATATCACCCTAGCCCAGTTAGAAAGGCTATTATTAAAAAGACCAAAACAAAACAAACAAACAGACAAAATACCCACAAGCTTGGGAGGATGTGGAGAAAGGAAAATGCTTATACTGTTGGTGGGCCATGTAAAGTAGAACAGCCACTATGGAAAACTGTATGAAGGTTCCTCAAAAATTCCAGCAGGGGGAGGGGCAAGATGGCTGACTTGAAGCAGCTTCTGACAGAGGCTCCTGTCCAAAAGGAAGGATAGTGTCCAGAAACTGCCCAAATGAACCGAAGACTGGGAGCCCAGCCGAGAGAGCAAAGTGATGACTGTAGGTCACCTCTGCTGAGGCAAGCTGCAACCCCAAGAAACCAAGCTTCAGGCAGAAAAATTGAACTAAAGTCTTCCATCATTCTGAACTTCCAGTACACCCTTCTCCCCTTACCTGATGAACCAGAAGCCTGACCCCTACTGAGACTGAGGGAGGAGGGTTTGAGCAGCACCCAACCTCCCTGTCTGCCAGACCAGGTGGCCTGCCAGATAAGAGACTCTGGGGCCATGCTGAGCCCTCATCAGCCCCCCCGGCAGGGACTCTGCCAAGAACTGTGGGGCTCTACTCCGTGCACCCCCAGGCTTCATCCCACTACCCACTGCAGCCAGGGACTCTGCCGGGACCCCTGCATGCCTCCACTTTGCATCCCGCCAGGCCTCATCCTGCCACCTGCCGCAGCCAGGGACTCCCCGGGACCCCCTGCACAGCTCTGCGCCACCCCTGCCAGGCCTTCACCCACCACCCACAATGGCCAGGGACTCTGCTGGGAAAATGCCAGGCCACCCGGGCCAGGAATTCTGGGAGCCACACAACCCACATCCTCTGGTACCCTCTCTGCCTCTGCAATGGCCCTGCCCATCTGGCCAGGGACTCCAGAGGCCAGTGACCTGTGCCCTCCCTCTGGATCCCTCCTCCCAGCCAGAGACTATTGGAGGCACCAACTCCCTTAACAAAGGCCACCAGGTGCTAGGCACTCCCAGAACCATGTGCACCATCCTACACCCTGCTCCTGGATCTGGACGTGCGACACTCCAGAGCTGCTCCCACAGCCAGAACCCCCTGGCTGGGCCAGTCCCAGAGGAACTACACAGGGTCACTCCCTACAAAGATCCAGGAACAATAGAGTGATCCCACTGGTGTCTAATCTGGGAGAGACACCTCCCCAAATCTGAGGACGGTCAGAGGCAATGGTGAAAAACAATCATGAGGTGGAATCAACAGAAAAATTCTGGCAATATGAATAATCAGAGTAGATCAACTCCCCCAAGGAATGATAAGGCAGATACAGGACAAAATCCCTTGCATAAGCAAATGGCTGAGATGTCACAAATCAAATTCAGAGTCTGGATAGCAAATAAGATCAGCGGAATGTAGGAAAAGATGGAATTAGAATTTAAAGCAGTAATCCAAAAGATGTCTCAAGAATTCAACGAATTCAAAGACAAAATGACCAAAGATTTTGACACATCAAGACAAGAAGTTGCAGCCCTCAAAGATCTGAGAAATACAGTAGAATCCCTCAGTAACAGAATGGAGCAAGCAGAAGAAAGGATTTCCGATATGGAAGACAAAGTTTTCAAACACTCCCAAACTTCTAAAGAGGAAGAGAAATGGAAGGCAAAAACAGACCACTCTCTCAGAGAGCTCTGGGATAATTCAAAGAAAACCAATATTTGCCTTATAGGGATCCCCGAAAGTGATGAAGTGGCTTCACAAGGCACAGAGTCTCTTTTTCATGAGATTATGAAAGAAAGAACTTTCCAGACATGCCAAGAGATTCTGAAATTCAGATAGCAGATAGTTTCAGAACTCATGACTCAATCTGAATAAGACATCCCCCAGGCACATCATAATCAATTTTACTAAAGTTAATATGAAGGAGAAAATTCTGAAAGGAGCCAGATGTAGGAAAACCATAACCTAGAAGGGGAAGAATATTAGAATAACTGCAGATCTCTCTGCTGAAAACTTTCAAGCTAGAAGATTGGTCATCGAATTTTAATCTCCTAAAACAAAATAACT